>LNAC01000131.1:3228691-3318116 GCA_002007465.1 Ailurus styani | reverse complement strand
TCCTTCCATTTCTATTTTGTTTGGAACAGTTTCAGGAGAATAGGTATTAATTCTTCTTTAAATGTTTGGTAGAATTCCCCTGGGAAGCCATCTGGCCCTGGGCTCTTTTTTTTGGGAGATTTTTGATGACTGCTTCAATCTCCTTACTGGTAATGGGTCTGTTCAGGTTTTCTATTTCTTCCTGGTTCAGTTTTGGTAGTCGATATGTCTCTAGGAATGCATCCATTTCTTCCAGATTGTTAAATTTGCTGGTGTCTAGTTGCTCATAATATGTTCTTATAATTGTTTGTATTTCCTTGGTATTGGTTGTGATCTCTTCTGTTTCATTCATGATTTTATTAATTTGAGTCCTTTCTCTTTTCTTTCTGATAAGTCTGGCCAGGGGTTTATCAGTCTTATTAATTCTTTCAAAGAACCAGCTCCTAGTTTTGTTGATTTGTTCTCCTTTTCTTTTGGCTTCTATTTCATTGATTTCTGCTCTGATCTTTATTATTTCTCTTCTTCTGCTGGGTTTAGACTTTCTTTGCTGATCTTTCTCCAGCTTCTTTAGGTGTAGGGTTAGGTTGTGTACTTGAGAACTTTCTTGTTTCTTGAGAAAGGCTTGTATTGCTCTATACTTTTCTCTCAGGACTGCCTTTGCTGTATCCTAAAGATTTTGAACAGTTGTGTTTTCATTTTCATTTGTTTCCGTGAATTTTTTAAATTCCTCTTTAATTTCTTGTTGACCCATTCATTTTTTAGTAGGTTGCTCTTTAGCCTCCATGTATTTGAGTTCTTTCCAACTTTCCTTTCTTGTGATTGAGTTCTAGTTTCAAAGCATTGTGGTCTGAAAATATGCAGGGAATGATCCCAGTCTTTTGGTACCAGTTGACACCTGATTTGTGACCCAGAATGTGATCTATTCTGGGGAATGTTCCATGTGCACTGGAGAAGAATGTGTATTCTGTTGTTTTGGGATTGAATGTTCTGAATATATCTGTGATGTCCATCTGGTCCAATGTGTCATTCAAAGCCCTTGTTTCCCTGTTCATCTTCTGCTTTGATGATCACTCCATTTCAGTGCCTGGGGTGTTAAAGTCCCCTACTATTATTGTATTATTGTTGATGTGTTTCTTTGATTTTGTTATTAATTGGTTTATATAATTGGCTGCTCCCACGTTAGGGGCATAGATATTTAAAATTGTTAGATCTTCTTGTTGGACAGACTCTTTAAGTGATAGTGTCCTTCCTCATCTCTTATTTTAGTCTTTGGCTTAAAATCTAATTTATCTGATATAAGGATTGCCACCCCAGCTTTCTTCTGATGTCCATTAGCATGGTAAATGGTTTTCCACCCCTTCACTTTAAATCTGGAAGTGTCTTTGGGCCCAAAATGAGTTTCTTGTAGATAGCATATCGATGGGTCTTGTGGTTTTTTTTTTATCCATTCTGATACCCTGTGTCTTTTGAGTGGGCATTTAGCCCATTTACATTCAGGGTAACTATTGAAAGATATGAATTTAGTGCCCTTGTATTGCCTGTAATGTGACTATTACTATATATTGTCTCTGTTCCTTTCTGGTCTATTACTTTTGTGCTCTCTCTTTGCTTAGAGGACCCCTTTCAATATTTCCTGTAGGGGTTTGGTGTTTGTAAATTCTTTTAGTTTTTGTTTGTCCTGGAAGCGTTTTATCTCTCCTTCTATTTTCAGTGATAGCCTAGCTGGATATAGTCTTCTTGGCTGCGTATTTTTCTTGTTTAGTGCTCTGAATATATCATGCCAGTCTTTTCTGGCCTGCCAGGTCTCTCTGGATAGGTCTGCTGCCAATCTGATATTTCTACCCTTGTGTGTTACAGATTTCTGTCCCGGGCTGCTTTCAGGATTTTCACTTTGTCACTTAGACTTGTAAGTTTTACTATTAGGTTATGGGGTTTGGACCTATTTTTACTGATTTTAAGGGGGTTCCCTCTGCTTCCTGGATTTTGATGCTTGTTCCCTTCACCAAATTAGAGAAATTCTCTACTATAATTTTCTCTAATATACTTTATGCCCCCCTTTCTCTTTCTTCTTCTTCTGAGATCCCAATTATTCTAATATTGTTTCATCTTATGGTATCACTTATCTGTCGAATTCTTCTCTCATGGTCCAGTAGCTGTTTGTCTCTCTTTTGCTCAGTTTCTTTATTCTCTATCATTTGGTCTTCTATATCACTAATTCTCTCTTCTGCCTCATTTATTCTAGCAGTAAGAGCCTCTGTTTTTTATTGCACCTCATTAATAGCCTTTTTGATTTCAATTTGGTTACATTTTAGTTTTTTATTTCTCCAGAAAGGGATTCTCTAATACCTTCCATGCTTTTTTCGAGCTCAGCTAGCACCTTGATAACCGTCATTCTGAACTCTTAATTCTGACATCTTACTAAGGTCCATATTGATTAGGTCCCTAGCCGTTGGTACTGCCTCTTCTTTTTTTTGTGTGTGTGGCACGTTTTTCCACCTTGTCTTTTTTCCAGATAAGAATAGATGAATGAGAGAACAAAATAGTAAAATGGTAGCAACAACTCCAGAAAAATATACACTAACCAAATGAGAAGAGACCCGATACCGGGAGGAGAAGAAAGGGGTAGAAAAAGGGGGACAAATGGGGAAAAAAATATATGTATATGTTTATATTAGACTGGTGAATAGAACAAAGCCATACACTTGATTTTGGGTGTACTTCGATCTGTTAAAGGAAACTACCTCCCAAAATTCTAAAGAAAGAAACACACACACACACACACACACACACACACACACACACACACACACAAATAAGGGTAAACATGATGGAGGGATGGCATATGACTAAAGATGAAAATTTTAAAAGATTCTAAACAAGGAATTGATAAGAAGTTGGTTGTAAAAAGAAAAAAAAAGGAAAGAATGTGATCAGACTAGAACAAAGCCATGCACCAGATTTAGTTTATATTTTAATCTATTAGAAGAAATTGTATCCCAAAATTTTAAAGAAAAAAAAGCCTAGATGTATACAAAATATAAGGTTAGCTACAGTGAAGAGATAAAATATGATTATAACAATGAAAATAAATATTTTGAAAAGGGTATTGATAACATAGTTAAAAATGTTAAAATAGGAAAGAGAAAGAATTAAAGAAAGAATAAGAAAAAATAAAATTTAAAAAATTTAACTTTGAAAGACTAAAGGATCATAGGGAAAAAGCCATGAATTCTCTTTGTTGCTTTCCCCTAGCTCTGGAGTTCTGCTGTTCTCATTGATTGATGAACTTGGTCTTGGCTGGATGTTCTTGCTTATCTTCTGGGGTAGGGGCCTGTTGCAGTGATTCTGAAATGTCTTTGCCTGAGGTGGAATTGCACTGACCTTGCCAGGGGCCAGGCCAAGTAATCTGCTCCCGTTTGTTCTCAGGAGCTTTTGTTTCCTGAATGGTTTCCATACCACTTTGGAGGATGGGAATGAAAATGGCAGCCTCCCAATCTCCGGCCCCTAGGAACTGAGAGCTTGGGGCCCCACTTTGCAGTGCACCCTCAGAGAAAAGTAGTGAATGCCTCCCTTCTCTCTGGTTTCCAGCCACGCTCTGAGCTCACCTGGCCTGTGACCCAGCCTGTCTCTGGTGCACGGCTCTGTTTGGAGTCTCCAAACCCAGCAGATTCCTGCAGCATGCTCCCATGCCACTCCTCCCCCCTACCCCCCACCCCAGAGGAAGGAGGGAGTCGCTCCAGATCTGCCACTCATGGGGTCCCTGCTCAAAGAGCAGTGGCCCAACTGTGCCTCGAATCACGGTTTAAGGTAACCCAGAGGTGAGAGCTCCCTCCTCGGCTGGGTTTCTGAAGTCTGCTTCCCAGCTCTGATACCTGGGAGCTCTGCTGCACTCAGATACCCCTGGTCTCTTTGTGACCCCACGGGTCCTGAGACCACACTGTCCCCACGAGGTGTCCACCCCTGCTTAGCCTCTGGAGCAATGTCCCTCAGTGGACCAGACTTCTAAAAGTTCTAATTTTGTGCTCTGCTACTCTCACTTGCTGAGAACCAGCCCCTGCCCCTGTGGTCTATTTTCCCATTGCTTAGGATTCACTTCTCTGCAAGCCCTATCTTCCGGAAAGTGGTCAATTTTCTGTTCCTAGAATTGCTGCTCATATTCTCTTCTATCTCCTGTTGTTTGTAGGTGTTCAGAATGGTTTGATAACTATCTGCTGAACTCTTGGGATCTGATGATATTTCGGTCTCCTCCTCTGCCATCTTGCTCCTCCTCCCTACTTTGTATTTCTTGAACTGCAAGTCATATTGCCAGTTTCAAAGAGAATTTATGGAGAAAGAAACTCCACCTTTTTAAGGAAATAGTTGCAGTTCAATTGGCAACAAGATTATATATACAAGGATTGGAAATATCTCTGACTATCTTTACAATCTGAATTAGTTTGAATTCTGAAAACATGCTTAATATATTCTTAGCACAGTAAAAACCTTAACCTGCTCTGTATTAACTTTCTTTAAATAAATTGTAGTTGAGTATCTATTTACTTCTGTAACCTATCTCTGTCTGACTGTGCTGTAACAGCTAAATCAGAGAACTTGTGCTAGTAAACTCAACTCAATAACATAGATTCAGGATTTACTATTTAAAAATATTTAATGCTAGACTGCATATTTGAGCTTCAGTGACAATAAGAAATCTTCCTGACTTTCAAGAGTCTAAAATCTAGTGAGGGAAAAAGTCACATTAATAGATAATGTCAATATTATAAGCCCTGGAATAGAGGTGTATTCAGGGTTCTACTGGAATCTAGGGTTCTACTGGACCAATCTTGAAAGTGAAGGATATCTTTCTGAGAAGAATTCTTTCTTGGAAAAGTAAGCAAAGTAGGAAGATATTTCTTATAGCAGAAGCCCAGAGATAATGAAGAATGGATATGAGAAAAACTGTTTTACACTTTTATTTAATAAAAACTCTTGTATTATTTTTAATACTTGTTTCAAAGTACTTTTTATCCTTCTGAATTTTATTCATACTAAGATAGTGGATAAAATTACTGTATCAACTGTTCCTATTACCAAGTCACCCCAAAACTTGGGGTCCTAAAGCAGTGAACATTTATCAAATTCATAGTTCTCTTGGTTAGCTGTGTGGGTCTTCTGATCTGATCCATGCCTACTAGGCTGGGGCTTGATGGCTTGGAATGACCTCACTCACATATCTGCTGGGTGGCAGAGTGATTAGTTTGGCTTCTGGAGGGATCAAATAGGGCTTCTTGTCTGAGCTTTCCTTAATCTCTGATTTCCAGGCTTCTTCATACAGTGGTTTTAAAGTTCCAAAGAGCTGCAAGCCAGAATAAAGCCCAGTGTACAAGCACTTTTCGAATCTCTGCCTGAGTCACTTTTTTTTTTTTAATGAACCATTTAGGCAAAGCAAGTCATATTGCCAATTTCAAAGAGAATTTATGGAGAAAGAAACTCCACCTTTTTAAGGGAATAGTTGCAGTTCAATTGGCAACAAGATTATATATACAAGGATTGGAAATATCTCTATCTTTACAATCTACCAGGAACCCTGTAAGCTTTATAAAGTTTTATGATTTTCTTGTTTTTTATTCCTTCGTTGTATTGCTTTCACCTTGAAAAGCACATGCCAGTTTGCCTTGAAGCCAATTATAAATTTCAACAAAAAGGGACAGTCTGTCTTTTTGTTTTTGTTACTACTAATTGAACACATTAACCTCCTCTTAGATCCCCTTTGTTCTACTTAGCCTTTTTTAAAAAACATTTTCTTACTTAAATTCAGTTAATTAACATATAACATATTACTGGTTTCAGAGGTATAGGCCTGTGGTTCATCAGTCTTCTATAATACCCAGTGCTCATTATATCATATGCCCTCCTTAATGCCCATCACCCAGTTATGCCATCCCTTCACCCCTCGCCCCTCCAGCAGCCTTCATTTTATTTTCTGTGATTAAGAGTCTCTTATGGTTTCTCTCCCTCTCTGGTTTTGTCTTTTATTTTTTCCTCTTTTCCCCTATGATCCTGTTTTGTTCTTAAATTCCACATATTAGTGAGATCGTATGATAACTTTTTCTCTGTATGACTAATTTTGCTTAGCATAATACCTTCTAGTTCTACCCATGTTGTTGCAAATGCCAAGATTTCATTTTTTGATGGCTGAGTAATATTACATAGATATAGTTATCTATATGTATATATTTGTGTATATAGATATATACACACCACATCTTCTTTATCCATGCATCTGTTGATGAACATGTGGGCTCTTTTCATAGTTTGGCTGTTGTGGACATTGCTGTTATAAACATTTAGATTATTCCCAAGTTTTTGCTTTTTTATAAACACTGCTCTGAGGAGCATTCTCATTATAGATAGCTTTTAACACTTTAGGATAAATTTATAAAAAAGGAATACTTTGATTCAAGGTGTATGGGCATTTAAATTTATATAATGTGCTTTGTTTAATAATCACTTTACTAGATTGATTATATCTTACTGTTGTAATTTGTGTTTCTTTGATCACTTGCAGGGTCAAAACTCAGGGAGAAGTCATTATTTTTGTAGGTCAAATGTTGGCAGTTTCTTGGTCCAACTGGATATCTATGGCCTATTTTTACTTTTCTGAATTGTCTGTTCATGACTTTTGCCTGTTTTTCCTTTTGGTTTTTGGGAGTTTTTTGTTCTTTTTTCAAGGCTTATTCACATCAAGAAATTAGACCTTATTCAGTGTATCGTAAATGTTTTTTTCTAGTCAGTCTTTGTTTTGTTTTCATTTTGTTTAGCCTTTGCTTATGTTATCGTTCTGAGCAGATATTTAACCACACATAAAAGATACAATAAATACTGTCTTTTTGTGTGTGTGTGAATTCTGTTTTTGTCTTGCTTAGAATGGATTTTACCCTAAGGATACAGCAATATTCTGCCATACATTTTTCTAATACTTTTGTCTTTATTTTTTGAGTTTAGATCTATAATTCACCTGAAACTGATTTTTCTGTATAGTATGTGATTGCATACCTAACTTCTAGAATCCCTCCTTTACCAGTTAATTAGAAATTTTATTCTATGTGATTCTGCTTGAGTTTTCTTTACAGTAACAGTGAGCTATTTATTTGTACCCAGTGTTGTTTAAAAGATCTTGATTTTATAGTATACTTTGATCTTTGTTGTGCAAGTCCCCCCACCCTTGCCAATTTTTTAAACATCTGTTAAATGTATTCTTCTACATGACTTTTGAATCAGTTCATTAAGTTAAAAAAAAAAGGTTTATTTAGTGATTGGATTTGTATTGTGTTTATAAGTTAATTTGGGAAGATATATCTTATTGTAGTATTGAACCTTCTAATCCAGAAGCATTAGTTCATTCAGCCAGAACTTTTATGTAACTCAGTAAAATTTCATTGTTTTCTTCCTTTTGCTCTTGCACATATTTCCTGTTAAATTATTTCTATGTTTTTTGTTTTAGTTTTGATACTATTTTGGATGAGTCTTTTTTTCTCACTTTCTAATTTACTTTTTTAAAAAAAACTTTTAACAGTTTTAATTTAAAGTGTATTTAAGATTATTTCTGCATCTTCTCAATTGTTTCTGCCTTATATTTGCCCTTTTTCCTTTCCTACTTGGTGAGATTTGGCTTTACATTCAAGGATCTTTTTGTTACCTCTGTCCAGTTTTAGTCTCACGCTAACCATATTGCTGGGGTGAATGCCCACGTGGACAGTTGTACTCATTCACTGTAGATGTATTTCTTCCTGTAAACCTGACTACTTTGCCAATATGCTGACCTTTGTGGTAAATTATACTTCATCATCCTTTTGAATGGGCATGGGTTGAATGTTGTGTTTCTGTCTCAGCTTTTTGGAAAGGTGGGAAGACATAATCTTCCTGTGAATGTGAGAAGGTGCACTGAAATGCCGTTTACTCTTCTTGCTCCGGTCAGAAGTCACAAAGGGATTGAACTTCATTTTGATTGCTGGCACTTCAGCAATGGCCACAAAAGGCTCCCTCTTCCTAATTTAATTGGAATATAGAAAAACCCTTACTTTTCCATATTTATCTTCTACTTACGTTCTAAACTCATCTTATTTCTGAAACTTTTTTATTTGATTATCTTGGGTTTTTCTAGGTGAAGAATGTATCTTTTCTTTGTTTCTTTTAGTATTCCTAATTTTTGCTTTTGTTTCTGTTACAGAACATTGGTTTGAACCTCTAGAAAATGTTGAATAGTGTTAATGATGGCAAGGAATCTCATTTTGTTTTTAACATTACTAGTGTATTTTACCAGTAAGTTTGATAATTGCTGTTGTTTTTTGGAGGACACTCTATCAAATTAAGTATATGAGTGTGTGGGTGCCTGGGTGTGCTTTTGATTTTTGTTTTTTAAGTCAGGATTAACTTGAATTTTTTCATACCAGTGAAAAATACCAGTCCAGCAATTATCAAACTTACTGGTGAAATATAACAAAAATGTTAAAAACATGATATTTGTCTCTTGTTTATATTTTACCTAGTAATTTCAGTGGGATTCATCAAAGGAGAAGTTAATTTTTAGTGGACTCAATTTACCACCTTGAAAACAGAAGTCTGCATTACATTTAGGAGACAATTAGAGGGAGAATTAGAGAAGACATAAAGAATAATAATATCTAACTCTATTAAGTATTTTCTGTGTATCCCAAATGATTTTATGTGCTTTACTTATATTTATTCACTTAATCCTTCCGAAACACTGGGATATTTAGGTGCGGTTACTATTCCCTTTTTTACAATGAGAAAATTGAGAGATTTTAGGTTAACTTGTAGGAAGCAGTAAAGTGAAGAATGTTTTTTAGTTCTTTTGAGAAATTTCCTAGGAAGAGAGGAAGGAAAGTATCATCAATGAATATTGATTATTCCTCTCAGAAATGTGAAAAAAGGAGAAAAATTGACAGTAGCAGAGGTGTAGCAAGAGTTGAAGGAAGATTTTTTTTTTCCCCAGTGAAAAGATTTGAGTATGTTTACTGAGTATTGGAGAAGATTGGTCATATACATGAGATTGAAAATGTAGTGTTGCAAGAAAAAACTTGAGTGGGGGGAAGATACTAATGAATGCAAGAAGAGATGGGTTTGAGGGGGAATGATAGTTCATTTTAGAAGTACAAAGGAATCTTTTTCCCCCTGAAATGAGAGGAAAGAGAAGGATTATTGTTGATGTCAAGGAACTTTATTGTGGGACAAGGAAGAGTGAAGTAGCCCATGTTAACTTACCTGCTTCTTAGCTAAGTAGGTAATTTGTTAAGGGAAAGTGGAGAAGGGGCAGAGGAAGGAGATGTAGTTGGTGTTGACAGAAAATGGAGTAAGTGATTTGAGGGATAATTATCAATTTCTCATAATCATTATTAAATTTTTTATGACTTCTTCCAGAGAATATTTTGCATAGTAAACATATTTATATATGTAAGATATGTATAATAAATAATATATCTTTTAAAAGCTATAGCAGTATTTAGCACATTAATACATACATATATATTATATGTATAATGTATATATTAAAATTTGTAATAGCATTAAGCATGTCTAACATTAGCATGTTTAAGCTTCAAAAGGCCCAATAAGAAAACCATTTTGTGTAACGCAGAGTTTCCCAAATATATTTTATCAATGCGTATCTTTTTCATGTACCAGTTGTTAATTGTAAAACACACTTTGAAATCAGTTTAATCTATCCCAGGGTGTTTTAATTGGGAGAGCAGAAAGCAGCTTCAGAGTTGGGACACCAGATATACTTGTTTCGTTACTGAATTAGTCAAAAATTGGGCACATGTTACCAGTTATCGACAAAATAATATCTACTACTGATTGAGAATCACTTGTGTTCTTTATGTATTGTGCATATGTAGGGTATTTGTGTTTTGGTGATTCCTCACGAACATTGTTATCTTTGTTGCTGATGAAGAAACTGAGGCAAAGAAAGATGAAATAAGTTATCTAGTTCAATGGGGAGACATGATTGAAACACAGGTCTTTCATATTCCACCATCTGCTCCTTATAGTATGTTTCCCTTGCTTATAGTTATCTTTTAATTGGTAGCATGAAATGAGCAATTTTCTGCCAGATGGCTGAGTTATGGCCACAGACACTTATGTATTTCTTTTTTAAAATGACATACATTACACCTAGAATAGTTACGAAACTGGATATTTTTTGTTTTACTGGAAGTCATTTATTTCTGTTCATACTAATTAAAAGTATGATTACTCAGTGACATGCTGAAAAATATTCAGGGGTGTAGCCATTTTTTCCATATGTATGTTCTAAAGGATCTATTATTAGAGTTATTAATAGGTATTCTAAAAAGAGGAAGAGGGGCTTATGGTAAAATAATTTTGGAAACACTGCATACTTTATATTCCCTTTAGAGAACAAATTAAAGGCTATAAGGAAGAAAGCTATTTCCCAGCATATCTCTTAACTACTTGGTAATGGGATATTTTTTTGAAGAATCTCTGTTAACTCTTAAGGCATTAGCATTCATTAGAACAAAGTTTAGTAAATGATAATATAGACCAAAAGTAAGCTTCTGTTTTGGCACATACCAGTTAGCCTTTGATCAGCTGAGTGTATTTCTTAGCTGTAGCTACTTAAGGATTATATTTGGATGTATTCCAAGTGCATACTTACTACTAAGTATGATAACCTTTAAATGGTGCCAATACATACTACTTCACATTGCTTTTTTGCCACTGCTGAGTTTTAAATACTCTTTATGCTTTTTTAGTACACTTCAGTTAAGTCAGATATATTTGCATGTTTTTTTATTCTTACCATTTTAGATATGGGAGAAAGAACTACTATAAATGCAAGTGCAGATGGCAACATTGGAACTATAGAGGATGGTAGCGACAGTGAAAATATTCAAGCGAATGGAATTCCAGGAACACCAATTTCTGTTGCATATACACCATCTTTACCTGATGACAGATTGTCTGTCTCTTCCAATGATACTCAGGTATAAATGGGAAGGGGGGTATCTTATTAATCTTACAGATTTATAGGCTACCAGCACCTTATGGTCAGTATATCTAGTTGATAATGCTGGCTGATTATAATTTGGGAAAATGAAAACTTGGGTTTTTCTTATTGATATAAATCAAAGCAGTTTATTCCCTAAATATATTGATAGTTAAATTTCTAACTCTAAACTGTTTCATATTCACATTTCTCTATGCTCCCCTCTATTGAAATTGCATTTAAAAAGAGCATTTTTATCATATATTCATAGGACAATTCTAGTACCATTGGATGAGAAAGAACTTTTAGAAATCTAGGGAACTTCATTTTACTTTCATTCAGGGCTACAGTGAAATCTCTACTATGGTAGTGTAGGTTCTCCTCATCCTCCTACCCTATATTTAGTGTGTTCTTATTTTAGATAAGGAGGTCCTACCCTAAATCATTGCCCTGTGTATAAGATTCAGCTTTCTTGGCTTTGTTGACCTTCATCGGTTAACAGCTTTGAAACATTGCCTTGACAATTTCTGTTGGTTTATGTCTCCTTACGCAGAGTAGATAAAACATCTAATAGGACAAAAACATAAAACACCCAATGACAGGTAATGGAAAGCATGGTTTAGGCCATGGATGAGATATCTTATCAGGGCATGATGTGCTCGATTTTGTTAGTAATGGTATGAACTGGATAAAATTCAAGAGCTTAAAAAATTTATTTTTTTGGGTGCCTGGGTGGCTCAGTCAGTTGAGCTTCTGCCTTCGGCTCAGATCACGATCCCGGGGTCCTAGGATTGAGCCCTGCATCGGGTGCCCTGCTTAGCGGGGAGTCTGCTTTTCCCTCTCCCTTTGCCACTCCCCTTGCTTACGCTCTCTCTCTCCCTCTGTTAAATAGATAAAAGTCTTTATTTAAAAGATAAGAATTTATTTTTTAAGGTATTAATTTATTGGTGGGGAGGACGGTGGTATGTCAGATTAAAGAGAAACAGTGTGGCAAATTCCTCATCAGGTTTCTCTTCCCCCAGAACCCCCTCCAGTAATTACTGAACTGAATAAAATATATGGAAGGCTGAAATGGTTTTGCACTGGCAAATTTCTTTATTTACATGGTATGTTAACTTGTTTAGGAATCTGGAAATTCTTCAGGACCTTCACCTGGTGCTAAGTTTTCCCACATTTTACAAAAGGATGCCTTTCTAGTATTCAGGTCATTGTGTAAACTGTCCATGAAACCACTGTCAGATGGACCACCAGACCCAAAGTAAGTCATTAGCTATTCTGCTTGACAAATACAATTTTTTAAGGTTGAAACTTACTTTTCTTTTGTTGTTATTATCCCATTGAACTCTTAAAAATGTATTTTAGGGTTATTTCATTTTTTAAAAAATGTATTTGGAAAACAGTGAGTTTGAAAATTGCTAGGTATCTTATACTGTTTCCCAAAGCATACCAACAGCATTAGAGAAAAGTCCCTGGTTGAACAATTGAAAGAATTCTTATTTTAGTATTATGAGTAACTTTGGAGTTAGTGTAGCCCTGTTACATTTAGCCTCATGCTAGGTTTCTGAAAACTACAAGTTGAAAACTAATAAAACCTAAGAGAAATGAATTTTAAAATTCATAATGAAAGATTCTGCATATTACATTAAGGTCTGAAAAATGCCCTAATTTGATACCTTTCTCTGTGGGAAGCAGGAAGTATTTTGAGATAGGAGTCACTTGGCTGATACCTGTCAAATATATTAGTTTAAACTATAGGAAAGTGCCATTTTTGTAAGTCAGAAATCACCAAATATCTTTTATTTCATATGAGTCAAATGTAACTAATTTTTGCTTGACACTGAGTTTGGGCACTATTAGAGAGCCATGTCTCCCTAATGTTGCAGCATGAAGTAAGACAGCATGACAATTTTAGGAAAACTTTCTGAAGAAAGAAATCTTAAAGGCAGCGTGGCTGAGTGGCTTTGTGAAAAGGATATTGAAATAAAGGGAAAGTGTAAGGAATACTACTTCATTTTTTAAAAACTCTAGAGCATTTCGGTTTCTAAAAGGAGCTAAAAAGAAAGACTAGAGACAGTTACAGTAAAAACTTTATAAGTTTGGGGGAAAATGAAAAACTTTGTAAGTTTTGGGGAACCGCATTTGTTCTATCTTCTATAGTTTGATTTTGTCACATTATACTGATTCAGTGAGAAACATCTTAACATCTTTAGTCCTAAACCCTAAAATTCTAAAATCTTTTTAGGCCCAAATCCTGAGAGTCAGAAATATAACATTGATTTTTCTGTATTTTGAAAATGTAAACTCCACAGAAAAAGGGTTAAGATTGTTCAGACTGTAACGTAAAGTTGATTATACCCTATGTATGTCATAAGAATATATTAAAAAATTTTCAATTTCTTATTCTCACTATAACAGGAAAAATAACCATCTCATTCCAAATTGTTGAAGACTTACTTTAAGGGGAAAATAACCAAAGGCCCTCTTTGCCATGATTTAAAATGTTATTAACCTTAAAAGTCTCATATATTTACTTTTCCAAATCAGCTGTTAAAAAGTGTGGTTTGGAAAAATATGAATAAGCAGAAAAAGGAGAATTCTTTAAAGTGCCCAAAATGAAAAGAAAGCAAAAGAAAATACATGATTTTAAGGAGTATTCTATGGCAAGGGGCTTTCCTTTAGCACTATATAAATAAAGAGTAATCTAGTTTTGGAGAGCTGCAGTCTTTAATATTACAAAGGATTCTTAAGAATAATGTAAATTATTCTCCTATTCACTGGATTTAAACCAAATATTTGGAAATTTTGTTTGAACGTAAGACCTTTTTGGTCATCAGGAACATTAAACATTAGAATTGAATATAGAAGAAATTAAATTTTCCACCCCTAGAAACTGTTCATTTTCCAAAAGAGAATATATGGTTTCCTGTCTTGAATGATTTTTTTCCCCAAAATTAATGACTTGTAGTTATATAGTTTTCTTTTTTGCCTTGCTTGTGTTGATATTTTGTGATCTTGCTAAGATGATGTTCTGGAAATGTTCGTTAAGCTTGAATCATAATTTGAAACTACCCCCATGAAAATGTGCCTGAAATTTCCAGCTTCTTTTGCCTTTAAAAGTGTACTTTATTGTGTCATAAGATAATTATTTGATCATTTCTTCATTAATGAATACCTTAATAAATGTTTAGCTGGGTATACGAATAAATCCATGAGTGACATTGAACACATACTATTATAAGGCATTTTGTTTGATCTGGGGATACAAAAATAAAATATACAACAGAAATTTATATGTTAGATAATAGTAAGCTGCAGGTTTTAAAAACTACTGGAATTGAGCAGAAAAGATAATAAATTAGCTAGACTAGGAAGTAGTCGTAATACAAAAAGCTCTGGAAGGCTTCAACATGAAGGGGAGATACTTAACCCATACCATATTGGGCTATTCATAATCTAAGCTTTTTTGGGTAAGGGGAGGTAATACTATATTTGCTGCACATAGCCATCTTGGAAAGTTGGTATATAGTAGCAAGTAATGATATTATTCGTCCAGTTTTATTTCAAAGATGGTAATATTTTTGTGATTCCCATTTACATGAAATTAAATATTTCTTAGAGTTTCTTAGGTTCTTGAAATACTTGACCTTTAAAACCATAAAATTTTTAAGGGAGATATCAGGATCAATTAAGTTTATTATCTGTGGTGCAAATGTGACTGATACAGCATTTGGAAAAAATAAGCTGCTAGAGCATGTAAGTGTTCTGTATTTGAAAAGTTGCATGAGATCCAATCTTCTTGGTCTGTTGGCCTTAGGGGGCCTGTTTTAATGGGAGAAAAATTATATGTGTGAAATCTGATAACTGTAATGCTAGATACTGATCAGAATATGACATGGTATATTGATCAGAAAAAGTGAAAATTTAAGCTGAAAATGAGTTTTTTTTTCTTTTCATTATTAAAATATTTAGAATAAATGGGTAGACTATTAAGAGATAACACGTTCTAAAAGCCTCTTTGTATTTCAAAAAAGAAAAGAACTTTAAATGGTTATTGAAAAAATTAGCTTGAAATAGTCCTGTCACTTGCTCATGTAACCAAAACTTTTAATTTTATTTAGGGTTTTTGAGTAGCATACCTAAGAAGAAAGTATATTATATACTAAACTATTAAATATTACATACTATGGAACTATTATATACTAAATATGGCACATAATCTGGGAAGTTCATGATGATTTTTAAAAGGTGAAATATGCTTGTGAAAGAAAGGAACAAGGAGTAAATCTTCATTTTTCGTGTCCAAAGGAACAGTAGGTTGATTTTAAATATGTGTGAATGATTGGTCTTCCATATAAAAAGTTTGTGAGATTATGTGGTACTTGAGAACGTAAGTGGAACTACCCATTATTAGTGGCAAAGTTTATTCATGTACTGTGCTTTATGGGTAGAGTGTTCTGTTCCTCTCCATTTAAAAGTTTGTGAGAGTTTGTGGTACCAGGAAATATCTTTGGAACAGCCTTTTATTACCATAATGCTAAATATGTCCATATACTGTGCCTTTTTTTTTACGTTTTAGGTCTCATGAGTTACGATCCAAGATTCTTTCATTGCAGTTACTTCTGTCCATTCTGCAGAATGCAGGACCTGTTTTCAGGACAAATGAGATGTTTATTAATGCAATTAAGCAGTATCTGTGTGTTGCACTCTCAAAAAATGGAGTCTCATCTGTTCCAGAGGTTTTTGAGCTTTCTCTTTCCATATTTCTCACTTTGTTGTCAAACTTCAAGACGCATCTGAAGATGCAAATTGAGGTATGTTCTGCATTGTTGGGTATTTCATTTGTTTCACGTTTTAAATCAAATTATTAATCCCCTAGGAAATTTTTCAGAATGTGAAATAATATTTATGAATTATGTACTGCTGACTCTTGAACCAATACTGCTTTGAACTGAGTAGGCCCACTTACACGTGGATTTTTTTCAGTAGGTGTTGGTACAGTACTGTAAGTATATTTTCTTTTCCTTATGATTCCCTTTTTTTTTCTTGATTGTAAGAATACAGCATATAATACATATAATGTACAAAATATGTGTTAGTTAGTTGAAAGTTTATGTTGTCAGTAGGCTTATAGTCAAGAGTAGTAGTGAAGGGGCACCTGAGTGGCTCAGTGGGTTAAGCCACTGCCTTCGGCTCAGGTCATGATCTCAGGGTCCTGGGATCGAGCCCCGCATGGGACTCTCTGCTCAGCGGGGAGCCTGCTTCCCCCTCTCCCTCTGCCTGCCCCTCAGCCTACTTGTGATCTCTCTCTCTCTGTCAAATGAATAAATAAAATCTTAAAAAAAAAAAAAGTAGTAGTGAAGTTTTTGGAGATCTAATGTTATATGTGGATTTTCAACTGCAGGATCAGTGCCCCAAACCCTCATATTGTTCAGGGGTCAACTGTGCTGCTTTTTTTTCATTTACTCATTCAATTAGCATGTGTTTATGAAATACTAAGCACTGGGTAAGCACTAAGAATACAAAATCAAATTAAGACACAAGCCCCTGCCTTTAAGGAATTTATACTGGTTGAATGGATGATTCTAGATGTGTTGAGGTAGTTCAGTCCTCACAATAATTTTGCCATTGTTTTTATGGTATATAATAGTGAATTTGGAAGCTTTGGGGACTTTAAAGAGGCTATTGAGAAGGATTGTAGGGGCGCCTGGGTGGCTTAGTCGGTTGAGCGTCTGCCTTCAGCTCAGGTCATGATCCTAGGGTCCTAGGATCAAGCCCCACATCAGGCTCCCTGCTCAGTGGGAAGCCTGCTTCTCTCTCTCTCTCACTCCTGCTTGAGTTCCCTCTTTTGCTGTCTCTCTCTCTGTCAAATAACTAAATAAAATCTTTTTAAAAAAAGGATTATATTTTTAGTGTTTTATTTTAGGAGTTTGAAATTTTAATTTTTTTTAAAAGATTTTATTTATTTATTTGATGCAGAGAGAGAGAGAGAGATCACAAGCAGGCAGAGAGGCAGGCAAAGAGAGAGGAGGAAGCAGGCCCCCTGCCGAGCAGAGAGCCTGATGTGGGCCTCGATTCCAGGACCCTGAGATCATGATCTGAGCTGAAGGCAGAGGCTTTAACCCACTGAGCCACCCAGGTGCCCTGAAATTTTAATTTTTGCTTTGTATTATTTTCCACTGTGCAAATGATAAATTGTCATTTCCCAGAAATTTGAGGTGGGTGGAACAATCATATTATGCTTTATTTTTTTATTTTTTTATTTTTTAAAGATTTTATTTATTTATTTGACACAGAGAGAGAGATTACAAGTAGGCAGAGAGGCAGGCAGAGAGAGAGGAGAGAGGAGGAAGCAGGCTCCCCGCTTGAGCAGAGAGCCCGATGCGGGCCTCGATCCCAGGACTCTGGGATCATGACCTGAGCCGAAGGCAGAGGCTTTAACCCACTGAGCCACCCAGGCGCCCCATATTATGCTTTATTACTAATGTTCTACAATATCTATTAAAATTCACATGGAATATTATTATGGGAATAAGACATAATAAGGCCTTAGTATTTTAAGTTAAAGTTTTTAAATGGGACCAAATTTTGAACAGGAAACAATTTCTGGTACATATATATTGTCAAATTTTAGTTTGACATGCCTAATGGAAGGCATTAACTAGGAACAGTTGCTATTTTTTGGTAGTTTTTTCCATTATCTTCAGGAATTACAATTAAAAGAGATTTTTAAAAAACTTTTGGAACTTTTGCTTTCTTATTAACCCAAAAATCTTTCATGTGATGATGAAACATTTAAATTGCCATTAGATAATTTTAGAAGACTGCATTTATTTAGTTAGAGACTTCTGAACACTGAGACTCAACTTCTTTAAATACTGTTCAGTAGACTGTGAAATATAAATTCTTAGGGAACCAGGTATCACAAAAATCATAAATTGGGATTATTATTTTTATAGATTAAATTTGATGTACAAAACTTTTGGAAGCACAAATTTAAAGGAAATACTGGTAAGAAATTTCCTTTGTCCTTAGATGGTAGATTCTCACTACAAAATTGTTGTAATACTGTTCTGTGTGTTTAAAGAGATCAGGTTTATTTCACTCTCCATTGTCCCTTATGGAGAGCATGAGGAGCAAACAAGGCAAGTGTGAATTGCTTTTGAAAAATACTATACATATTCATATGCAAGATAAGCTGTGTTCTAGTTGGAAAAAGCAAAGCCAACATCTGAAAACCTAAATTTGCAAAGCAGTGTTGAGATTGTTATTACAGGAATATTCATTTTATGACAATATTCACTTCAGAGTTTCAATAATGTTATTTTTCCAGAGACATTAACTTACATGTCTACATTAGAAAATAGTTAATGCACAACTTCTCAAGAAAATATTTGCAGACAAAATATCTATGATATTACTGCTACTCTACACACATTACATTTTAGGTGCTCTGTAAATCTTTAAAAGTTTGGGGTTTTCTTTTAGAACCCCTATTGATGGGCAAGATGTCTTAAATTACAATTGTAGGCTATTGCTTGCTAGTAAAATTTGATAACTCATAGAAGCTAAAGTTTTTATTTTTCTCTTTCTCCAAATCTAGGGGTTTTATTTAGTCCACAATTTGGAGAGTTCTAAACTTTCTTTTTTTATTTGTTTGTTTAGTATAACTGATGTTAACAGTATTATATTAGTGTCAGGTGTAAAACATAGGGGTTCAACATTTGTGTACATTACAGGATGTTCAGTGCAGTAAATCTAGTTACCATCTGTTACTGCACAAAGTTAATACAAGATTATCAACTATATTCCCCATGCTGTGTATTACATCCCATGACTTCTTTCGTAACTGGGAGGTGTTTTTTTTTTTGTTTGTTTGTTTTTTGTTTGTTTTTTAAAGATTTTATTTATTTATTTGACACACAGAGAGAGATTACAAGTAGGCAGAGAGGCAGGCAGAGAGAGAGGAGGAAGCAGGCTCCCTGCTGAGCAGAGAGCCCAATGCAGTCCTTGATTCCAGGACGCTGAGATCATGACCTGAGCCGAAAGCAGAGGCTTTAACCCACTGAGCCACCCAGGCGCCCCGTAACTGGGAGTTTATACCTCCTAATTCCCAGCACGCATGTCGAACCTCCACATCCTCACCCCTTTGTCAGCCACCAGCCTGTTCTCTGTATCTATGAGTTGGAGCTTTGTTTCTTTTTTGTTTTTTGGACTCCAAATGTAAGTGAAATCATGGCAGTATTTGTCTTTCTCTGCCTTATTTCACTTAGCATAATACTTGGAAGTTTCATCCATGTCGTTGCAGATGACAAGATTTAAATTCTTTTCTATGGCTGAGTAGTGTTCCATTGTACAGCTGTATTATATCTTCATCCATTCATGGACACTGAGGCTGTTTCCATATCTTGTCTTTTGTAAATAATGCTGCAATAAACATAGGCATCATATATGTTTTCAAATTAGTATTTTCATTTCATTGTCTAGATACCCATTAGTGGAATTGCTGGATTATATAGTAGCTCTATTTTAATTTTTTGAGGAACCTCCATACTGTTTTTAATAGTGGCTGTACCAGTTTACATACCTACTAATAGTCCACAAGAGTTCCTTATTCTCTACGTCCTCATCAACACTTGTTATTTCTTATCTTTTTGGTAATAGCCATTCTCACAAGTGTAAGATGATAGCTCATTGTGGCTTTGATTTGCATTTCCTTGATGAGTAGTGATTTTGAGCATCTTTTCGTGTACCTGTTGGCCATCTATATTTGTCTCCTTTGGAAAAATATCTATTCATAACTTCTGCCTAGTTTTTAATTCATTTTTTTTGTTTTTTTGCAGTTGAGTTGTATAAGTTCTTTATATATTTTAGATATTAATACTTTGTTAAATATATGATTTGCAGATGTCTTCTATTTAGTAGGTTGCCTTTTCATTTCATTAATGGTTTCCTTTGCTGTGCAGAAGCTGTTTGATGTAGTCTCATTTGTTTACTTATGATTTTGTTTCCCTTGCCTTTGGAATCAGAGGCAAACAGACTTCACTAAGACTGATGTCAACATGCTTACCACCTATATTTTCTTCTAGGAGTTATATGGTTAAAGGTCTTACATTCAAGTCCTTAATCCATTTTGGACTAATTTTTGTAGATGGTGTAAGATAGTGGTTCATTTTCATCATTTCACATATAGCTGTCCAGTTTGCCCAGTACCAATGATTGAAGAGACTGATTACTGATTTAATCTCCTTACCAGTAATTGGTCTATTCAGATTTTCTATTTCTTCCTGATTCATTCTTGGAAAATTGTATGTTTCTAGGAATTCATCCATTTCTTCTAGGTCGTCTGATTTGTTGGTTATAATTGTTCACAGTAGTCTTTTGTGATCCTTTTTGTATCTGTAGAATCAGCTGTAACCTCCTATTTCATTTCTGATTTTGTTTGAACCCTCTTTTTTCTTGGTGAGTCAGCCTGAGGGTTTGTCAGTGTGTGTATCTTTCCAGAGAATCCCCTCTTTGTTTATTGATCTTTCCTGTTGTCTTTTTAGTCTGTCTCTCATTTATTTCCACTCTAATTTTTATTTCCTTCTTAAGTTTAGGTTCTGTGTATTCTTCTTTTTTAAATTCCTTTAGGCGTAAAGTTAAGGTGTTCATTTGAGATTTCTCTTGTTTCTTGAAGTAGGCTTGTATTGCAGTGATTCCTCTCTTAGGACTACTTTTGCTGCATCCTTTAGATTTTGGTATGTTGTATTTGTTTTCATTCATTTCAAGGTAGTTTTTGATTTCTCCTATGACTCAGTTGCTCTGTAATGTGTTGTTTAATCTCCACTTATTTGTAGTTTTTCAGATTTTCTTTTTGTAATTTCTAATTTGAAACCATTGTGTTTAAAAAAGATGTTTGATATGATTTCAGTCTTTTTGAATTTATTGAGACTTGGTTTTTGGTCTAAAATATGATCTGTCTTGGAGAGTGTTCCATGTGCATTTAAGAAGGATGTATATTCTGTTTTGGGGTTCTGTATATCATTAATACTTGAATGATACAGGATTAGAGACACTGACCTCTGCATAGTTGAAAGTCCATGTTATATCCAACTCCCCCAGAACTTAACTACTTGATAGTCTACTGTCGACTGGAAGCCTTTACTGATAACAGTCGGTTAACATATATTATGTGTATTGTATGTATGATATACTGTGTTATAATAAGGTAAGCCAGAGAAAAAAACATTAAGAAAATCATAAGAAAATATCTTTACAGTACTGTACTATGTTTATTAAAAGATATCCACGTAGGATGGGGCTAGAGAGTATTATACTAAGCAAAATAAGTCAGAGAAAGACAAATACCATATGATTTCACTCATATGTGCAATTTAAGAAACAAAGCAGATGAACATATGGGAAAGAAAAGAGAGAAAGAGAGGCAAACCAGGAACAAACTACAGAGAGCAAACTGAGGGTTACTGGAGGGGAGGTGGGCAGGGGGATGGGTTAAATGGATAATGGATTAAGGAGGTCACTAGTAGCAATGAGCACTGGGTGTTGTGGGTAAGAGATAGATCACTAAATTCTACACCTGAATCTAATATTACACTGTATGCTAGCTAAGGGAATTAAAAAAAAAAAAAACTTGAAGGAAAAAAAAAAGCCACATATAAGTGGGCCTGCTTAGTTAACCCATGTTTTTCAAGGATCACCTGTACATCTATTAAATCCGTCTGGTTTAATGGGTTATTTAAGACCAGTGTTTCCTTACTGATACTCTGGATGATCTATCCATTGATATAAGTGGAGAATTGAATTTACTGTACTGCTGTTAGTTTCTCCCTTTAGGTCTGTTAATATTTGCCTTATATATTTCAGTGCTTCTATGTATGGTGCATATATAAGTATTCTATCTTTTTACTGGATTGACCCCTTTATCATTATTTACTGCCCCTCTTTGTCTTTTGTTACTTTGTTTGTTTTAGTCTTTTTTTGTCTGGTATGAGTATAGCTACACCAGCTTTCTTTTCATTTCCCTTTGCATGGAATATCTTTGTGTGTGTCCTTACTTCTGAAACAAGTCTCATGTAGGAAGTATATAGATGTGTCTTGTTTTTTCATTCATTCAGCCACTATATATCTTTTGATTGGGGCATTTAGTCCATTTACATTTGAAGTAATTATTGATAGGTAAATACTTAACTGCCATTTTGTTAATTTTTTTCTGACTGTTCTGTTCCTTTCTCTTTTTCTCTTCCATTGTGGTTTGATGACTTTTTTTAGTATTATGGTTAGATTCCTTTCTCATTTTGTTTTGTATATTTACTATAAATTTTTGGTTTGTAGATATGGTGAGGTTCACATTTATCCTCCTGTGTATATATCAGTTTATTTTAAGTTGATCACAACTTAAATTTGAACACACTTCTAAAATGCATTCTTTTACTCCCTCCTGCATTTTATGTTTTTGATGTTGCTTTTTACATCTTATTATTTTATGTAACCCTTAACTAAATTATTGTAGTTTTACTTAATTTTACTACTTTTGTTTTTTTTAACTTTATTAGTAGCTTTTTTTTTTTTTTAGATTTTATTTATTTATTTGACAGAGAGAGACACAGCGAGAGAGAGAGGGAACACCAGCAGGGGGAGTGGGAGAGGGAGAAGCAGGCTTTCCCACAGAGCAGGGAGCCGGATTTGAAGCTCCATCCCCTGAGCCAAAGGCAGAGGCTTAATGACTGAGCCATGCAGGCGCCCCTTAACTTTATTAGTAGCTTTAGAAGTGATTAATTTACTACCTGTACTATAATGTGCCTTTTCTAGTGAGATTTTTACTTTTATATGTTTTCTTATTTATTAGTATCATTTCTTTTCAGCTAAAAGAAGTCTTGTTAATATTACTTATAAAGACAGTTTAATTATAATGAACTTCTTTGGTTTTGTTTGTCTGGAAAACTCTCTCTCTTTGAAATCTGGATGATAACCTTGCTGGTTAGAGTATTACTGGTTGGAAGTTTTTTTCCTTTCAGCACTTTGAATATCTCATGTCACTCCCTTCTAACCACAGTTTCTGCTCAGATATCTGTTGATAACGGGTTTTTCCTTGTACACAACTAGTTGTTTTCCTCTTGCTGCTTTTAAGATTTTTCTCTATCTTTAACTTTTGACATTTTAATTATTATGTGTCTTGGTGTGGACCTCTCTGAATTCATCTCATTTGTAACTCTTTGGGCTTCCTGGACCTGGATGTCTGTTTACTTCCTCAGGGAACTTTCTAGCCATTAATTCTTCAGATAAGTCTTCTGCCCCTTTCTCTCCCTCTTCTCCTTTTGGGACCACTGTAATGAGAATGTTCTTAGACTTCCTGTTGTCCCTTAAGTGATCTTCATTTTTTTTTTTTTTTTTTTTTTTTTTTAAAGATTTTATTTATTTATTTCACAGCGGGAGAGAGATCACAAGGAGGCAGAGAGGCAGGCAGAGAGAGAGAGGGGGAAGCAGGCTCCCTGCGGAGCAGAGAGCCCGATGTGGGCCTCGATCCCAGGACCCTGAGATCATGACCTGGGCCGAAAGCAGAGGCTTTAACCCACTGAGCCACCCAGGCGCCCAAGTGATCTTCATTTTTAAAAAATTGTTTTTTCTTTTTGCTGCTCTATTTGAGGGGTTCTGCTGCCCTTATTTGTATTGTAGTTCGCTGGTCCTTATTACCTATTTGGTTCAGTCTGCTGTTGAATCCCACAAGTATATTTTTCAGTTCAGTTAATTGTGTTCCTCAGCTCTTTGACTTGTTTGCTATTTCGTTTTCTTTTTTGAAGTTCTCGTCCCTTCCTGTACCACATTCTGTGAGCATCCTTATGACCGTTACTTTGATTACTTTATCATGTAGATCATCATATCTCCATATCAGTAAGGTCTTTTTCTGAGGTTTTGTCTTGGTTTTTTGTTTGAAATTTCTGTTTCCTCATTTTGATTGACTCTATGTTTCTATATATTGGGTGAAACAGCTACCTCTCTGTCTTGAGGGAGTGTCCTTGTGCAGGTGATGATCCTTCTCATTCAAACTTGCCCTGGCTCTTGGCTGTCCCTGGAACATTTGTGATTATCTAAACCACCTCATTTATTCTTGATACGTGCCTGTTATTGAGGATGTGCCATGTCCAATCAGTGATCCATGGGGAGGAATCTCATTTAGCACCTAGTTTCAGGCTATTTGGAAGCCACTCCCTCAGGCAGCTACTTTTAAATATGCAAATATATAGAGTCCTGTTTTCCAGATGAGGAGATCTGGAGATGTCCCCTGTGTGACAATGGCAAAAATCCTGACTCCAGGGAAGTGCATAAGCTCCTTTGTGGGAACCTTTGTCAAATTATAGCAAGGCCAGGGGAGGTGCAAAACATGGCTTCTCCCTGTTTACACTCCCGGGGAGCACCTTTTCCACCTCTAGAAGTGAGAGAGACCTGAAGCCTGTTCCTCAGGCTGCAGCTTCCAAGCTAAGTAAATAGACCTTTTTTTTTTTTTACAGGAAGACATGTTTTGTTTCAGTCTGTTGTCTGTGCAATGCCCTATGGATGGTGGCATGCCAAGAACAGTCTTTCCGATTGTTACAGTCCCATGTTGCTCTGAATGCCAGCTGTCTTGGCCACCAGGGCCAGGCAGTCAAGTGATATCTCCTCAGTGGATTGCACACACTCACTAGCTGTAGCAGGGCAGCTGGAGAGTATAGGGTAAGGGCCACCCATGCTGGCTTCCGACTTCAAAAAGGCAGTACCTGTGGGTTTCAGCAGTGCTGTGGCAGAGTGCCTCATCTTTGTATCTGCTGGGTTTAGGTTGGGTGCAGGAGAATGCCACAGGCCCTTGTGCTCACCAGCCTCAGCCAGGGTGCAGGGGAGCACTGCAACCACCCATGCTCTCTGGCCTCAGCAAGTGTCATGTCCACTGCCCTTGCTTTCCCAGCAAGGCGGCAAAATTTCTTCATTCATAGTACCTTTAGAGTTTCTGATCTTTTCACAGTGTGCTTGTGCTAAAAGAAGTACCTAACAGTTCCATTTATTAAGTAGTTAGGTCCAAACAACTTAACAAATATTTGTCTTAACAATCTAGTCTCCATTTGAGGAAAAATAATACAGATAAATTTTTAAAAGTGATATTTTTATTTCATTCTTAAGTAGTCACAGATATTAGACTACTGAAATGTATGTGCCTGTTGGACACTGCCCTAACTCCTCAGACCTTAGAATCCACTTGGACACTGCTGCAGTTTTTTCCTATTCCTCATTGACTTTCATGCAGTCCCTGCTCTTTATCATAGCAATCACTAAAACTCAGGTTTGTGAAAATAATGATGTCACTGAAGGGAATGTAGTGTGATCTAATGTTGAAACTGAGCAGTCTCAACAGATGTATTCTGAATTTTCCCTCAGATATTGTCATGGCAGCCCTCTGAGTTGGCTACAGGGGTACCTTGGGGCAGTGTTTAGGAACTGTAATCATAAATATTTTTTGAAGGGCTGCTGTATGCCATGCACTGTGGACACAGTGCTTAACAAGAAAGACCTGGTCCCTCCCTTCTTAAAAAGTTATGCTCTTGTAGAAAATGCTGGTGACATTAAGGAAGTAATAGAAATGTGTTGGATTTTATGAAAGACAAGCATTTTTCAAGGGTACCTCACCCATTTAGGAGGGAGAAAGACCTTAGTCACCTCATGTTATCAGTATGCATTTCCAGAGCACACAAGCTCCCTAAATATTAATGTGTGACTTTTGATTTTCTTGATTTTCAGTCATCCCTTCTTAAATCAGTCACTTTTCCAAAATAAATTTGAATCTAAAAATTCTTTCTTAGCTCTTAAATTGTAATTTATTTAATTGGGTTAACTCCTTTTTATTTGACATCATTTGGTGTAAAGAATAGTAAGAAATACCTTGTTGTTTTCAGATGGTAGAGATTTCCACTATGTTAGTAATTATAAAGTATCATAGTGTAAGAGGTTATTTTTATTGGGGGCGCCTGGGTGGCTCAGTCGTTAAGCATCTGCCTTTAGCTCAGGTCACAATCCCAGGGTTCTGGGATCAAGCCCCACACTGGGATCCCTGCTTTGTGAGAAAACCTGCTTTTCCCTTCTCCCACTCCCTCTGCTTGTTATCTCTGTCTTGCTGTGTCTCTCTCTGTCAAATAAAATCTTTTTTTAAAAAAAGTTATTTTTATTGCGTGGATTAGAGTATTAGGTACATTTAAATTTAGGAAAATTAGGCACCTGTTATAACATCTGAAAAACATACTGATGAATACATTTATAATCTTTGGGGGATTAAAAAAATGAAATATGAGTTACATTAGTTTTGTAAATATGTTCACGAAATTCTTACCCAGAGGACTTTGCAGATTTCCTTTGTAGTGGCTCTGTGATAGCAAACAAAACAATGTGAAGTTCAGTGCTACTACTATAAGGGCTCAGTTTAAGTCACACACTCAAGTTAGCGTAGTCCTGATGTTTCAGAGTTGGAACTCAAAAGGAGTTGAACTCCAGAGGATCATGGGTCCTAATCTCTGCTCTACAGCTTTGGGATATTTAAAAGGTGATCACATATATGAATTACAAATAATATTTTAAACAGAAGTTTTTCCCTAATCACAGGTGTTCTTTAAAGAAATTTTCCTATACATTTTGGAAACTTCTACCAGCTCATTTGACCATAAGTGGATGGTTATTCAGACATTGACAAGGATCTGTGCAGGTATTTGAAATTATCCTTATTATCTTTTCTTATTACAAGATATTTAAAGGTTGCCTCAGTGGCTTACTGGTTAAGCATCTGCCCTGGGTTCTGGTCATGATCTCAGGGTCCTGGGATTGAGTCCTGCATCGTGCTCCTTGCTCAGCGGGGAGCCTGCTTCTCCCCCTCCCTCCGTGTGCCACTTCCCCAGCTTGTTCTCTCTCTCTCTCTGACAGATAAATAAAATCTTTAAAAAAAAAAAGCAAGCTATTTAAAAGGCTGAAATATACTTATGTACTTGATGCCTTTTGTTAAAAGTAATACATTATATTGTTACAGATGCTCAGAGTGTAGTGGATATATATGTAAACTATGACTGTGATTTAAATGCAGCAAATATATTTGAAAGACTTGTAAATGATCTATCAAAAATTGCTCAAGGACGGGGCAGTCAAGAACTTGGTATGAGTAATGTTCAGGTAAGAACTTTAAAAGCATTTTCAAATTTAAACTTGGTCAAGGAAGAGCTATGTGTTTTCTTAAAAGACCTTTTTGTTTTTATTCTTTTTATGAATTATTTTGTAGGAATTGAGCCTGAGGAAAAAGGGTTTAGAATGTTTAGTGTCAATTTTGAAGTGTATGGTTGAATGGAGTAAGGACCAGTATGTGAATCCCAACTCTCAGACAACTCTTGGTAAGGTGACATTTTGAGTTCTATGTCATTTCAAGTAAATGGAATTTTGAAGAGGATAGTTCCAATTGGCTTTAGGCCAGTTTTGTGACCTTTTTATTCATTTAGCTGATAAAGGAAACATTCTGTGTAAGTTAAATACTAGCTTTAAAATTAGGAATTTCCAACTTAGTTAATCCAAACTTTTTTCTTTCTAAATCTTCCTGGATATATTTAAATAACATGTTAAAGTGAAGCATATTTATGCAGCTTTGTGAAAAGATAATTACAGAAGAAAGTTACACAAGCCAAGATGTTTAAGAAGATTGAATTGTTCACCTGTGTTTGATATTTACCCTTACTAGGAGAAAAACTCATAGCTTCCAGGCTACCCTAGTATTCCATCAGTCAAGAGTCTTTTGAGGGAAAATTATTTCTCAGAGGCATGAACTGAGAGCAGAAACCCAGTGGCTACTTAGCACTGCAACTGCAAAAAGAATTTTTAATGGTACACATTGTACACGTTCTAATTCCAGTGTGTTTTAATATCAAAGTATATTATCTGTGATGGCAGTCACCATTTCATTTTGCATGTATTGCATAGTTACCTAAGAAACATTGAAATATCTTACCTTACTTGATAGGTTTTTTTTTTAACCTTTTACATATTTTTATTTGAGAGATTAATTTACTGTATCAGTCTTTCTACTTACAGGTCAAGAAAAACCTTTAGAACAAGAGACGAGTGAAATCAAACACCCTGAGACAATAAACAGATACGGAAGTTTGAATTCCCTGGAGTCAACGTCATCATCAGGAATAGGCAGCTACAGTACACAGATGTCTGGCACTGATAATCCAGAACAATTTGAAGTCTTAAAGCAACAAAAAGAAATAATAGAACAAGGAATAGACTTGTGAGTGTCCAATTTTAAGAAGAAATGTTAGTGAATATCCTTTTGCTAGTACTGTATTACCCTTCCCCTGGGTTTCTCAACATCTTTGGAATATTTCTGTTCCCTTCCCATTACCACCTTTCATTGAGTAAACAGGACACAGGTCTCCTGTATCCAAGACTTCTAGTGGCTCCTTAATCAGCTTTCCTTGTTTATTGCAGTCTAGCCCAAGAGACCCTCATAATGCACATCAAATTAATTTTGCAGCATATCTTACATGCTGTTGATACCATCTCAGTAATTTTGCATTGTTCATTTAGTAGCTCAGTTACAAAATCCCCTATTGTATTTCCTAGCAGATGACAATCAAAAAATTTACAGTATGAAACTTCTAATAGCGAACTAACATTGCTCTTTATAGGTTTTATATTTTCTCCAGTTGGGTTACAAATGTGCTACTCTTGTTATTGATCCATTGTTATCAGTTTCAATTTTATATGTTAATAAGGTAATAACGTCCTTTTCCAACCTGGCTACTCTACCAGACCCAGATCTTATAAAGTCAGTTTTCCCACTAAGCTATATGGCATTGGCCTGGTCCTGGACTGTCTTCATCCAAATAGTACCATGCTGCTTTCATTCCTCTAGTAACCCATGTCTTTCACAGAGAAGCTGGAAGAGAAAAAGTTCCTGACATTTCTCTCTGGATCTATCTACTGTAAACTGTTAAAAATTCCCTTTTTTATTTACTTGGTTTGCTACTTGTACTATAAAGCATTTCTTTCTTACTCTTAAGCAGTGCCTTTTGGTGAATATTCAAGTTCCATTTTTTTAATTTTTAATGTAAGAAAAATGACAAAATGTATGCATGTTTATTGTCATAAAATTATAAAATCTCACAAAATTGCCTCAGGAAATAGCCACTAATAGTTCATTCATTCCAGTTTTTTCAGTCAATATTTGTCAAAGTCCCGTCTGTTCCTGACATTATGCAAGGTCTTAGGGAAACTTGATGAATGAAACAGCCATGGCTTCTGAGGGACTCAAGGTCTAGTATGTGTAATCAGATATTCATATTGAAATTCTTAGCAAATGTTACTCAGCAAACATATATTTGGTGTTTGGGTCTGTGTGCCAAGAACCATGAGAACATTGGTTCTTGTATTTAAGATAACAGCCTAAGTATGGCGAAATGTTTTTCCAAAATAATATTGTGTATTGTCCATAATCGTATATGAAGTGCTGCCAAGATAGTAGTTGGGAGTGAGTTGGAGTCATCACAAGACTTCATAGTGGAAGTCTCCTTAGTTTCTAGTCAGCCTTTCTGCCCCCATTCTTGATCTCTGCTTCATACTTTAGGGAGAATGCTTTTAAAATTGCTATGCTCTCATTACACCCTTTCATGACTGTAGCACCACTCTGTCTTGTTCCTCCTACCATTCTGACCATGCCATCTTGGTCTTCTTAGGGGCTGTTTATCTCCTGCATACAGCTTAGCATTTCCAGAGTTCTGTCCCTCAGCTCTTTTCTTATTTGTAATTTCTCCTAGATGATCATGTTCTTTTTCATGACTTCATCTACTGTGTATGTGCTAGCATGTCACCACTCTCAGGTGTTACTTTTAACATAAATACCTCTACTGAAGTCCAGACTCATGTCCATAATAGCCTGTTAGACATCTCTGTTGGGTATTGCTTAGGTTCTCACACTTAATATGTCCATAACAAAATTTATCAGTCTCCATTCTCTCCATAAGCAACCTGTAATACTCTTATTACCAAAAGAAAAAGACAAATAGAAAACTTCTGCTTCTGTCTTTCTTACTTAGGCTAGTAACCCCAGCATGCTGCCAAACATATACGCTAGAATCCTGGCAATTACTTAGATTTTCCCCTTGGATCTGTCACTAAATCCTGTTGATTGTACTTGCTAAATATCTATGCTATTTATCTCTCTTCTCCATCTCCCACAGGTGTTCTCACAAGTCAAACTCAACACCATTTTTTGCCTTGATTCATGTAATCTTTTAATTGGCCTGCCTTTCTTTGGTCTTATTTATTTTGTGGTCTTTCTTACACTTAATTAGAATGATCTCTCTTGAATGAAAGTCACCTTCTGTTTTTCTCCCCCCTTTTGCTTTTAAAGAATAAAGTCACAGCTTCTTATAATAGGATATAATACCCTTCATTATATAGATCTGCTGGACTCTTAGGTTCCTCACCTGCCACTTCTTTAGCTCACTTCATCCTTCCAACAAAGCAGAGCTGTTTGTTATAATGTCATGCTATTTTATGCTTCTCTGTTAGTATGACTCCTTCCTCTCTGAGATGTTTTTTCTTTTTATGAAATACGTAGTCCTTGTTCAAAGCTCAGTTTCACAGTCACCTTCCCCAGGAAATATCTCACAACCATCTCTCTTACTTCCTCTTCTGTGCTATCTTACCTTGTCAATACATTAGTTATTGCATTTTTACTATTATAATTTTTAAAAATCAAGTTTATTTTATTAGGAAGGGAGCTTCTAGAGAGCAGAGATTGTGCTTATCTGAGTGAAAAATGTTTGATTTTAATTCTTGGTATGAATTAGGACTTGACAAACCATTAGGACAGGACAGGTAAGGACATTTCGGACAAAGAGAATGACATGTGTAGCAGCACAGAGGAGAGGAACATTTGAGGACTATTGATCAGCATGGCAGAGGCAGGGTCGGGGGCAGTCACAGGAGATGAAATGAGATCATTGATCTGGATTCTAGAAGGCCTTATTCTCCATGTAAACAAGTTTTTATCTTGGTTTCTTGACCTTGGCATATTAGTAGTGAAGGATTTTAGTCAGAAGAGGAACAGCATCAGATTTCTTCACCAATAGCCTGAAGGATGGATTAGAATATGAGCAAAACGGAAGGTAGCGAGACCATTTAAGTACTGTTACCCAGGTGACAGGTGATGAGGGACCAAAGTAATTAGTGATGTAATAAAAGTAGAAAGCAAGTCATGTGGAAACGAGGTGACCTTCGAACTGGATCTGTAAGCATGAAGTAGAGTTCCACAGTGAATGGAGCAAGTAAAGGACTTGTAGATAAAATAGACTGCAGAAATGCATTCTGTTTAGGGAATGAGAATAGGATATGTGGGAGTAGATGGTGAGAGGGGATGAGATAAACCAGAGCTGTACTGAGGAAGATTTTGTGTATCCATCTTGTCAGTTTGGACTTGACTTTGAAAACATTGGGTATCTAGGGGTTATTTTAATAAAGGAAATAATGCCATCAGATTATTGTTAAAACAGTCACCAGAATTCTTTAAAAGCAGAAAACTTAGAATTAATCAGTGGGTGTATATGCAACAAACCAAGATTACTTGAGCATTAAGGAGAATATAAATATTAAAAGCATGAGATATTTAGTATTTATATCCTTACTCAGAGCTTATCTACAACATGACATTATCTCAAATAGTGAAATGGTTCATGTCATTGATAAAGATGGCCTTTTGCTTCAGACTCTTTTCAAGAAAAGAAAAATAAAACTTTGCATAATGTGTTAAGTTTTGTATATTCATGCATTGATTATATTAAACTATTTTCTCAGTGGTATTAGAAAATTTGCTATAGTTTAAGATCTTCTTTTCAAATGATTTTCTAATGTTTCTATTAACTTTAATATCATCTAGATTTAATAAAAAACCAAAGAGAGGAATACAGTACCTCCAAGAACAAGGAATGCTTGGCACTACACCTGAAGATATTGCCCAGTTTTTACATCAAGAGGAAAGATTAGACTCTGTAAGAATATCACTTTTTAAAATTCTAACCTTCTCTATAAAACTCCTTTTTAAGTTAATAATGATACATACTGTTTCCCCTTTAAAAGTGCCCTCCTAAGTATTAAGTAAAAATTAAAGAGTAACCTAGATGTTTTTAATTTTGCTTTTTAATTTTCTAAACTCAAAAGAATATCTTTTTTTAATAAACATGTTGTGTTTAACTCTTAGTTTCACATTTGAAATAGTTAACCATGTAGTCAAAACCTGTGAATCTTACAGATTTTCCTGCTCTTTAAATGTCTCTTTGGCAAATGTAACATTTCATTAGGATATCAATTTTCTTTATCTTTTTTTTTTTTTTTTAAAGATTTTATTTATTTATTTCACAGTGGGAGAGAGATCACAAGGAGGCAGAGAGGCAGGCAGAGAGAGAGGGGGAAGCAGGCTCCCTGCCGAGCAGGGAGCCCGATGCGGGCCTCGATCCCAGGACCCTGAGATCATGACCTGAGCTGAAAGCAGAGGTTTTAACCCACTGAGCCACCCAGGCGCCCTCAATTTTCTTTATCTTTTGTTCTTTAGACTCAAGTGGGTGAATTCCTGGGAGATAATGATAAATTTAACAAAGAAGTCATGTATGCATATGTGGACCAACATGACTTTTCAGGAAAGGACTTTGTTTCAGCCCTTCGTATGTTTTTGGAAGGATTCCGTCTTCCAGGGGAAGCTCAGAAAATTGATCGATTGATGGAAAAATTTGCTGCAAGATACCTCGAATGCAACCAAGGGTAAGCAAGATCAAATTCAAATATTTATTGGTTGCCAGCTATATCCCAGACACTATGGTAGGGAGCATCAGAAGATTCATCATCTCCTACACCCAGAAAATTTAGATTGTCTGTGATCTAGAAGTGATAAGACAATTCCATAAAAACACTGTAGTATGAGCTAGGACATAAATCCTGCAAGAGAAAATTATGGGGGTTTGAGATAATGTATTTAAATGCAAATGTGAAAAGGTTTATAACATGATAACATTTATTTTTCCAGACAAACCCTTTTTGCTAGTGCAGATACTGCTTATGTTTTGGCTTATTCAATTATCATGCTGACCACAGATCTTCACAGTCCACAGGTATGTACAATGCATAATAGATAGTACAAATTAAATAAGTTCTTTTGAATTCAGTAAGACTTGAAATTTTAATCTTAGTCAGTGAAATCAGACCAAATTGGGGTACTTAATTTGGTGTAGTGTTCATTTTATAAGTGTGGTTTCTGGGGGCACTGGGGTGGCTCAGTCAGTTGAGTGTCTGACTCTTGGTTTCAGCTCAGGTACTGATCTCAGGATCCTAGGATGGAGCCTTATATCAGGCTCCATGCTCAGCAGGGAGCCTGCTAAGATTTTTGTTGCTCCCACTGCCCTTCCCCCAGCTCATGCGAGTGTGTGCACCTCCCTCTCTCTCTCTCAAAATAATTTTTAAAAAAATATTTGAGAGAGAGAGAGAGTGTGAGAGCATGAGCAGGGGGAGAAGCAGAGTGAGAAGCAAATTGCCCGCTGAGCAGGGTGCCCCACTCCAACTGTGGGGCTCAATCCTAGGACCTTGGGATCAAGACCTGAGCCGAAGGCAGACGCTTAACTGACTTGAGTCACCGAGGAGCCTCTAAATAAATAAATCTTAAAAAAAAAATTGCAGTTTTTTGTAATAATTCTAATTAGACTTTCAAATATCTGTAAAATAAGTGTATTATTCTCATGATTTATAGCTGTATAAAGCTTAAGATAAATTTTGAGAATATGTATATTAGTTCTTCTGCAGATACTTATTATAACATGGAAAAACACTACATTAACTTTATTTTTTTCTTTTAAACATTTCAAACTTAAGCAATAGAGTGGTTAGTATGGGAATCCTTCATTGTTCCCATCACCCAGTTAACACAGTTATCAGCTATGGCTAGTCTTGTTCATTCTATATCCTCTCTCTCCCCCAGATCTTTTTTTTTTTTTTTAAGATTTTATTTATTTATTTGACAGAGAGAGAGAGAGAGAGATCACAAGTAGGCAGAGAGGCAGGCAGAGGGAGAGGGGGAAGCAGGCTCCCTGCTGAGCAGAGAGCCCAATGTGGGGCTCCATCCCAGGACCCTAAGATCATGAGCTGAGCTGATGGCAGAGGCTTAACCCACTGAGCCACCCAGGTGGCTCAGTCATTTTGAAGTAAATCCCAGGTGTCATATCATTTCATCTATATTTATTTCAGTGTATATCTCTGAAAGACACATACTCTATTTAAACATAACCACAATACCATTACACCTAAAAATTAACAATAATTTTAAAATATTAGATATCCAGGATATTGAGATATTCAGTTCCCTCTTAAAATTCATAACTCCTTAAATATTAAGGAACTGTCACTTAAATTCTGATATCCATTAGCAAAAAAATTATTTGTAAAGTTTTAGGTATTTTATACCTCATTTCAAAAATGATACTTTGATATTTTTTGGGGAAAATTACCTTTATAAATTTATCTATTTGCAAGAATTTCTTCATACTTCCTAGGGATAGACATCTAATGATATCTATTATTCTTAGGAAATGAAATAAGCTATTACTAGTCTTAGAGGTTTGGACAAGTTAAAATTTATTTGAAGGTTGAGATTAAACTTTGCAAAATAGAGATTTTTGTGTGTTTTGATATGTTTGAGTCAGGATTGATATGGAAAGTCTATATCAAATGTATGATGGGGGTTATATACAGAATTACCATTAAATATCAGAATTCAACAACTATGCATTTACCAGAGATTTGATTTTATATAGACATTTCTTAAAAAGTCATTTAATATTTTAATCATTTAAAAATTGTTCTTAGCAGGGTGCCTGGGTGTCTCAGTTAAGTGCCTGCCTTCTGCTCAGGTCATGATCCCAGGGTCCTGGGATCCAGCCCCATATAGGGCTCCCTGCTCAGACAGAAATCTGCTTCTCCTTCTGCCCACCCCCCCCACTTTCCCCCACTGCCTCTTCCCCGCTCGCGCTCTCTCTTGTGCTCTGTCATGTGCATTATCTCTCTCTCTCTAATAAATAAGTAGTCTCTTTAAAAAATAAATAAGTAAAAGTTGCCCTTGGGAGTGTAGTTAAAGCAGCTCCCTTTTAGGTTTTTATTATGCAGTATACTTTTTTCCATGGTGTTAGTAAGGCAGTCTACAGATACTGACTTACTTGAATATCTTCATATTAGAATTTTCTGTCTGGTGTTTTGGTCCAAACTAATATACTACCACCCGTTTGTTTTTAAAATGTTATATATTTTTTTAAAGAATTTGGTTTTGTAAATGAATTATCAATGTTATATGCATCTATGTCATATCTTCCCATACATATGTATATCCTTGTGTAAGTTATTTTGAGGAAATATTAAAATATCCTTTAATGTCCTTTCATAATACCTAGATTGTTAAAAGTTTCTGAACACAGATCAGTTAGGAAACAACTTGAGAACGTTTCTGTGTCTTCATGGCACTTGTTTCTGTCCATAGAACATGTGCGTGGTGTCCTGGTCTTGCAGTGATAACTGCTTGTAGTCTCCCTGCTCCCTGTCAGACTGCTGCTGGCTGGCATCATGTCCTGATATGCAGCCTGCAGCTACAGAACAACTTACGGGTTGCTATGAAGGAAAATTCAATCAGAAAACTGAACCCATAATCATGACCCCATGTGATTTGATTCAAGACCACATGAACTATAACAAATGACATCATTTTTAAAGAACACAGGTAAACTTTAAAGGAATTCCTTAAGACTAGGTCTTTTCATTCTTAGTTGTTTTCAAAGTTAAAATATGTAAACAAGTCATTTGTTTCTTTTTCATCTAGAATATTTATAATTAGACTACTTTTTATATATTGTATGAGTCATGAATTTTTTAAAAAAATTTGAGGTGTATTTAGAACACATTTAATTTTTGTGTGTGTGTTAGTGTCCATCATAGTAACAACTGGGTTTAAGTGACTTAAGTGCTGAAACTAAATACAGCTTATTAAAAGCCCATGAAGGTCATCTGGGTGGCTCAGTCAGTTAAGCACCTGCCTTCAGCTCAGGTCATGATCCCAGAGTCCTGGGATCAAACCCCAAGTTGGGCTCCTTGCTCAGCGGGGAGCCTGCTTCCTCCATCTGCCTGTTGCTCCCCCTGCTTGTGCTGTCTCTCTTGCTCTCTCTCTCTGTCAAATAAATAAAATCTAAAAAAATATATAAGCACATGAAAACAAAAGTTAAGCATGGAATGTTCCATAAAAGATAAGCAGGAAAAGAAAAAGTAGGATTATGTTTTATCCTACTTTCATAATCCCACTGTGGCAGAATTGTTCTGTTTGAGCAGTATATATTTATTTGGGGTTTGTGAAATTCATGTATTCCCTACTCCCACTTCTGAGAGCTCCCATGCCCACCTCCCAACCTAGATCCACAAGTGTATTATACTGCTACTTCAGATTTTTTATCAAGACGTCTTTCTGTCTCTGATTGACATGATGCTGAAACAGTATGCCATGCTCAAGATTTCCAGGTGATGTTAATTTTCTTTTAGTGTCTTATTGGCAGCACTTGTCTGGTCTTTTATTTTAGTGTCCCTGAGTCATTGTTTTTTAGTATTTATCAGAACTCCAGGAGAAATGGCTTTCTTTCTTTTATTTATTTTTTTTAATGTGCTGACTGAAGATGAGTATTTAAAGTTATGACTTGTTTATTATTCTGTGTACCTTATAAATTAACAGGAGGAGTCTTCAGAGTTGCCTTAAATTCTTTATGGGAGATGGTGGGAATATATATAATTGAATAAATATTCAGCATACCTCGTTTTATTGTGCTTCACTTTATTACACTTTGCAGATAATTGTGTTTTTTATAAATTGAAGGTCTGTGGCAACCTTGCATCAAGCGAGTCTGTCAGCACCATTTTTCCAACAGCATTTGCTCATTTCATGTCTCACATTTAGGTGATTCTTGAAATATATCAGACTTTTTCATTACTGTTACATTTGTTGTGATGATCTGTGATCAATGATTTTGCTTGTTGAAAGCTCAGATGATGGTTAGAATTTTTTAGCAATAAAGTATTTTTGAATTAAGGTATGCACATTGTGTTTTTAGACAAATGCTATTGCACACTTAATAGACTATAGTAGAGTGTAAATATAACTTTTATATGCACTAGGAAGCCAAAATATTTATTTGGCTCACTTTATTGTGGTAGTCTGGACCCAAACACAATTTCAGTTTCTGCCAGGTATACCTGTATCTTCAGAGACGTCATAAGACCTATATGGGTTTTTGGAAGTACAGACATTTTGACTGTGCTAGTTCTCAAGTTTAGTGACAGAGCTACATCTTATAAACTACAAATTATTACTCCACAGACTGATCAAGGTATGGTGCAGGACATTCTTGTTCAGAGTACTCTTAACAAGACAAAATGTTCAAAGGATACTTCACCTGGATCACCTAACTTTCATTTGCCATGCTGAGTCAGTCAGGGAGATTGTTACCTGATTTTAAATGAATTCAGCTGTTACTTTGCAGCCACTGTTCTATAAAATCAGCTTTTAAATCATTACAATATATTTATGTTTTCCCCAACTAAGACTTGAATCTTTTTACTACCATATGTTTTTAATACTTGACGTGGTCCTTTTTTAAAGACTGTAGCTAGAGCTCTTAAACCTTGGGCAAAAACAAATAATTTCATTATTCGATTTCCCTGTTTCTTATTACAAATTACTTATGTGCCCATCTGAGAAAGTGTATTAGTATATGCCAGGCTAGGTCTTTTCCACATTGCCTTCATTTTCTATGATTTTTTTTTCATTTTAATACATGTTGAATGTTTTCCCTTTCCTGTCCTCAAAGTATTTATAAATTCTTTTCTAAGAGTATTCATATTCTTAAAATAGGAGTAATTTTTAAGTAAATTTTAAGAATTATAATGGTTTTTCTTTTTTAGGTTAAAAATAAAATGACAAAGGAACAATACATAAAGATGAATAGAGGTATCAATGACAGTAAAGACCTTCCTGAAGAGTATCTGTCAGCTATCTATAATGAAATAGCTGGAAAAAAGATATCAATGAAAGAAACAAAAGAACTCACAATCCCTACAAAATCAAGTAAGCAAAGTAAGTATCCAAATCAATCAAATTCTTATTGTTCAGGAGGAAAAATATGGTTTCCTAAGAGTTTTTCACTTGGTTTAGAGTAAATCAGATACTATTCTAATGAGAAGTATTATAATATACAGTTTGCTGATTTAATTATATATTTTTTTCACATTCTGAGTAAAAATAGCAGTGTATAATTTGCTTGGATTCGTGTGCATTTAATATATACTTGTCAGTTTAGCAGTAAATCTCAGCATGTATTTGGACATCGGCAAGACTGCTTAAGCAGCCCCACTAGTCAGACTTTAACTCTCAGTCTTTTTCTGCTTCCTCAACATCTATAAGCAACACAATTCTATCTGTTCATCTATTGCTATACATAAACACAAGCTGGAAGTAGGAATGATTCAAGGAGATGGGGAAGGTTAAGATTGTGAGGGAGGTCATGGAGTTGGAAATCACTCCTTCAGATGCACCACAAATTATATCATTATAGAGGTCCTAGATCTAACCAGCATTGGGAGCCAACTATAGGTTTGGTTCCATTCTAGACATTCTATACCTGTGGGCAGTAGTGATTAAATTAGAACTAAAATCTGACTATAAAAATAAGACGAGGGTGGTGGCTCAAGAATATAGTAGTAGTATGGAAAGAAGAGACTCCTGCCTTTCTGAACACTGCACCTAGAAATGAAATCTCAAACTTTATGTCACAGAACAGATTGCAGTAGCACAGTTCTGTTGACAGGAGAGGAACAAGGGCCTATGTGATATATGTATTTCAGTAAGTTCCTAAAAAATTTTGAGAGTCAGGGGCTAGGGAGGTGTTAGAGGAAGGAATAGTGAAATATAAATGGCTTATCTTTTGAAATAATGTAGAAGATGATTCTAAGAAATTTTAGTACTCCTCTCATTTTATAGATGAGGAAACTGAAGTCCATAGAGGTTAGGAAACTCATAGAATCTATAAGATGAGTATAATGTAAAAAGCTTGTATTAAATCTGTACAGCTAAAACCCAGAGAGTGGCAAAGCCAAATCTTGAGCTGGTGTCTCTGGCTCATTTTGCAGTCCAGTTCCAATCAGCAGTTTACGTGGTTGTGTTATTTTCAGCTCTTCTGCTTATAACATTGTTAAATATATTGCTCAAGACTTCATTTTCACACCTAAGTAGATGCCAATTCTCTGACTCAGCTTTTTTTTCTTCAGACCCATAATAAAACATCTTCTTATCCTCCTTTCTCTGGCCTATTTTGTCCATGGTGGTAGAGTATCAATGAGAAGCAGGATATGGGAAGGCTGTTAGGTATACTGAAATATTGATGTCATCCCAAAATGTTAGGGCCACTGTTTTCTTGTTAACTCAGGAGTTTTCATTCAAGCCTGTGTCATCCAAGGATGCCCTTACCTTTTACCTGTCTCCTATTCTCCCATCCCGTATTTGGATTGTTTCCCTAGTACTTCCACTGTGCCAGATTTATACCTACTCTCTTTCTTTCTCATAGGTTTTCCACTTATCCCCAACTCTTAGTTCAGGAATTTTCCCTCCAGTTTTGAGGTATAATTCATATAACGGAAAATTAAACATTTTGAAGTGAACGGTTCAGTGGCATTTAGTACATTTTCACTGTTGTGTAACCACCACCTCTGTGTAGTTCTAAAACATTTTCATCACCCAAAATAAAACTCTTGTACCTATTAAACTTAACATTCCCTCCCTCTCATCAGCCTCTGGCTACCACCACCCTGCTTTCTTTTTCTGTGAATTTACCTACTCTGGATATTTCATATAAATGGAATCACACCTTATGTGACCTTTTGTGTCTAGCTTTTTAAGACTCCACCTAATTAGTATTAATTGGTGGTATTTATTATTTTATAGTAGAAGAAACATTTAAAATGCTTTATATCTTAAATGCTAATAGTGTTTGTTATTTCAGATGTAGCCAATGAAAAACAAAGAAGGCTTCTGTATAACTTAGAAATGGAACAGATGGCCAAGACAGCAAAAGCACTCATGGAAGCTGTGAGCCATGTTCAGGCACCTTTTACAAGTGCAACACATTTGGAGCATGTGAGACCCATGTTTAAGGTAAGAGTTACTAATAACTTTTGGTTGCAGTATGTAACTTTTTTCAGCGTTTTTTTAAGTTAAGGAATTACAGTGATTATAGCCTGTTAGTGTAGACCTGGAGGCAAAAGCAGTGTTATTTAGGATATAGCAAATACAAATTTTTTCTTAAAGACAGTGAGAAAAGGTATACACACACTATTGGCAATTAAGAAGTGTGTGACCTTAAGAAATAAGAATGGGAAGATTTCAGAGAATGATCATGAATCCTTGGCCTGGTTTTCTCCAAGTGAGTTCTATTTAAACCTTTGGAGTTACCTAAAATTTCAAAGTGTTCTTGAACTTTTGGCCAGGAACTCACATGAGGGTTCTGAGTATACCTGGAGTGCTAAGAGTAGAGTGAGGAAGAAAAGCAAGTGTTATTTATATTTATAGGTTGATCTAGTAAGAATGATACTTACTGGTTCTTTAAAATTTGATTGCCTATTCCTTCTTCATTTTCCTGTTCTTTTTTTCCTGTCCTTTCTCTAAAATGCGAGAGTAAGTAAGCAGTGAATCAATAAGGATTACAGGGAAATAGGGAAAGTCTAGTCAAGATTAAAAAGGGAAAAGGGGTGAAGTACATTCCAGTTTGTGGGACAGTGTGGTAAGGTGGTTTGTGGAGGCTTAAGACTGTAATTTGAGTTCTCATTCAGATATTAGGTACACATATGTACGGGCGGTAAAAGATGACTACAAGATTTTTGTGCTTTTTTTTTAGTTCTGGAATTTTATAGTTCTACCTCTACTTCAACATCTGTGTGATAATGTTATTTCCAGAAGTTGATGAAGAATTGTAGGATGGGGGAGAGGGGCTTAGGGGAAGCATTGTTAGAAGGAATAGTGGAGTATGACTAGCCTTATCTTTTGAAATAATACAGAAAATAATACAAGAAACACTTTCTCCTTATTATGAAACATTTTTATAAGGCAGCCTTTTGTTTTGTTTTGAATAGTCTTACACTCTTTTTTCTTCTCGAATGTTTTTGGTCGGGGGAGGTAGAGAATGAAAAAAAAAAAAAAACAGAAGAACCCAGCCATAATTTTATCTCTTAGAAAAAAACTTCTGTTGATATGTTTATATACTACTTTTTTATATAAATACTACTTTTTAAATCTTTAATCATTTATTTATTTGACAGATACAGCGAGAGAGGGAACTCAAGCAAGGGAGGTGGGAGAGGGAGAAGCAGGCTTCCTCCAGGGCAGGGAGCCTGATGTGGGGCTCGATCCCAAGATCTTGGGATCATGACCTGAGCCAAAGGCAGAGGCTTTAACCCACTGAGCCACCCAGGCGGCCCCTTAAATCTTAATTGAATAATTGTGACCATACTATGTATAGAATTTTGTATCTTGCTATTTCTCACATAATATTTCCTTGTAGAATTAAAAATTCTTCATAAATAGCTTTTATTATTTATTTTCTGGATTAGTTCTAGTTTATTTAAACATCTTCTAAACTGGCATTAAGAGTCTTTCCTCTTACCACCATTCCTACCCCCGTTAACCTCTCCAGACATCCTCATTTCTCTTCTTATTGTAGTGTCGTAACTGGTATCATTATGTCTATTTTTGTGCTCCTCGTATCCATTTACAGAGGTCAGAATGATCATTTTAAAATACAAAATGAAAATGTTGCCTTATTCCTTAAGGCCCTTCACTAACTTTGCATACTATGATGAAACTAACACACAAAACATCTGCAACCTTGTGTGATCTGGCTTCACCTGCCTTCCTAGCCTCATTGCTAGATTTCTTCTGTCTTGCTAGGCTGCAGTCACACTAGCATTTCTTAGTTTCTAGAACATCCTAAATTATTTTCGCTTCAGAGCTTTGTCTAGAATACCCTTTCCTTCTTTGCACAAGTGGTTTCACCTTTAAATGTTACCTTCTCAGACAGGTCTGCCCTACCCCCGCCATCCAAATTTGGTCCCTTTTCATAATGTTCTATGTTTATCCTTCATTGTATTTATAGCCGTTTGTGTTTACACATTTACTTATTTTAAAATTTAATATCTGTCTCTTTACTAGACTGTAAGTTTCGTGAGGCAAGGGACTATGTTCTGTTTACTTTTCCCAATATCTCGCACCATTTTTACCTTGTAGTAACTGTTCAGTAAACAAGCTTTGGCTAAGTAGCAGAATAAATGAGAGATTTCTAGGATGTGATACAATATTAAGGGATATAAATATTATTAAGAATCTTTTTAAATATTGCCAAATTGTATTTTACAAAGATTTATACAGTATGATTGGATAATTTCACTGACCCCTGGATATTATTTAGGTGTAGTTTGATAGGAGAAATCATTGTCTTTAATTCCTAATGGAGTTAAACATATTTTTCGCTGGCTTAAGAACCATTTATATTTCTTCTTGTATAAAATATTGCCCAGATTTCTGAATATATGTGCTATTTCTTTACTTATAATAGAACATGTGATTTATTACTTCCATGTGGTACTTCGTATTTTAAAAGTACTGTACATTTGGGTGCCTGGGTGGCTCAGTGGGTTAAAGCCTCTGCTTTCGGCTCAGGTCATGATCTCAGGGTCCTGGGATCGAGGCCCGCATCGGGCTCCCTGCTCAGTGGGGAGCCTGCTTCCCCCTCTCTCTCTCTGCCTGCCTCTCTGCCTCCTTGTGATCTCTCTCCCTCTGTGAAATAAATAAATAAAATCTTTAAAAAAAAAAAAAAGTGCTGTACATTCATATGCTTCACAAAACACCTCTCTATGGTGGCAGTGCAGGTATTAAAGAGGAAGAAATTGAGGTTCAGAGAGATTAAATAAGTGGCAAAGCTAGGACTAGAAATAAGGTACTGTGGCTTATGTTCCTTTGTTTAGGGATTATATACTTCTAAACTTCCTCCTGTTACAAACAAAACTTTGGGTAATCTTTGGGTAGGGTTTTCTTAATAATATTAAAAACCTTTTAGATCTTTTTGAAATTCCAGTCGTCATTTTTACAATACACTGGTATAAATCTTTTTGTCTTTATGGTTATATAGATATATAGTTTTGCTTCACTAGAACCTATTAAAAGCAACAAATACTCTTATTAGACAGTTCAAGCTTACACAAGCACACACCAATGTATACACATGTGTTTTGATGTCAGAATTTTCAGTAGTCCAAAGGTAGCCCTTTTTGTTTATTTTACTTTAGGTATTCAGTGTTATCTACTGGTAAAATTTAGTATTTGTTGGCTTTCACAGTTTGTAACAGAGAAGTATTTTATTGAACTATACTTTTTTTTTTTTTAATTTTTAATTTTATTTTTATTATTTGCCCAAGGGGTACAGGTCTGTGAATCATCAGGCTTACATCTTTCACAGCATTCACCAAAGCACAAACCCTCCCCAATGTCCATAATGAACTATACTTTTTAAGTGTTGTTCAACGAGGGACCAGACATATCACTGATATTTCAATGTAAAATATTTTATTATAAAAGAAGTAAAGCTAAATGATGTCCAGGGAGCAGACTTAAAGAAAAAAGAATAATGTAATTATTGCAAGTAGAAAAAATGACTAAAAGGATTTTCTTAGAAGTAAAGTCTGTGAAATACTATAAGGGACAAACCTTGCAGGGAGAGAAGAGTTCTGAAAGTAGAGGTAAGACTAATATCATTTATGAATAGTGACAATTCCCATTTCTTATTGATGTGAATAATTTATAGATTCTTTACTTAAAATATGCCTAAGGTCCTCTACTGAATTTGTAGTCTTTTTTTTTTTTTTTTAAAGATTTTATTTATTTATTTCACAGCGGGAGAGAGATCACAAGGAGGCAGAGAGGCAGGCAGACAGAGAGAGGGGGAAGCAGGCTCCCTGCCAAGCAGAGAGCCCGATGCGGGCCTCGATCCCAGGACCCTGAGATCATGACCTGGGCCGAAAGCAGAGGCTTTAACCCACTGAGCCACCCAGGCGCCCTGAATTTGTAGTCTTATTGTCCCACTTATTTAAGCCAAGGCAACATTATGTATTTTTCCCCCCCCAAAAAACACATTGCTTTTTTTTTTGCCCAGAACTTTCTCAAATCATTTGTCTGAAGCTTTGAGAAATGTTAATGTATTACTGTCATAAAGTTTAATTATCACTTGATATTCATGATGTAGTTTAAATTTTTAATTTTTCTAGTTGGCTTGGACACCTTTTCTGGCTGCGTTTAGTGTGGGTCTGCAAGATTGTGATGATACTGAAGTAGCCTCTCTTTGCCTGGAAGGTATAAGATGTGCAATCAGAATTGCATGTATTTTCAGCATTCAGGTAACAAAGAATTTTGCCTTTGAAGCCAGTCTGGAAAACATAAATTACTTATGTCATGACTCTAATTAAAATTATTTTTTTTATGTTTGACTTCCTAAAAACTAATTTCAAGTTTATGATGGAATTTAAATGAACCTAATGTTTAAGTTTCCAAGAAACTGTGATAGAAGGGGTAGTTCTGTATTGATGCATCTGGAATTCATCATAGTAACTTTGGTTAGCATTTTTTTTCTCTACAGAATATTAGCTATAGCCAAAGTTTCTAAGACTTTGAACTTCTATCTGTTAATTTGAATATCTTATTTAAATATGTTGCATGTTCATACTTAATCATATTTTTTCATACTTACATCTTTATATATATTACTTTATAACTTCACTTAAACCTATGAAAAGTTATCTTGAACCAAGAATCTAGTACTTAATTTTCATGAAGACAGGCCCTTCTAGTAATTTATATACTTTGATAATAAATTTTAGCCAAAGCTTGCTTTCTTTTTAAAAAACGCATTTCACATTTATTTATGAATGTTAGGCTTAAAAAGCACAGCCTAGCTGTAGGGAAAAAATGAGCACATTTATAAATCACCTTTCTGCTAGTCTGCACAGTACTTGAAAAATAAGCACTCCAGGAATGTTTTTTACTATATGAATTCATTTTATTGTCACTAAAATCTCATCTTGATTTGACATCTCCATTGTGTTTAGATTTTAGAAATTCATCCTTTCTATGAGGTATGTAATTTGTCAGTTAAAAACTTACTAAACAAATAAACAGTTTGTCAGTAGGGAATTAGGGATCACTCTGTTGTGTTTATAACAATGTAAGTATACTTTTCTCTTTTTTATAGCTGGAAAGAGATGCATATGTCCAGGCACTAGCAAGATTTACTTTACTTACAGTGAGTTCTGGTATTACTGAAATGAAACAGAAGAACATTGACACCATAAAAACACTTATCACAGTGGCTCATACAGATGGAAATTATTTAGGAAATTCATGGCATGAGGTATAACCACTTTATTTTCAACTTTGGTTTATAAAGTGATTTAATGCTTAATATTCTACCCACTGACATGCTTAAGTGTTTGGGAAAAAATTTAGTATATTCAGGATAAGTTTATTTAGCTTTTTATGATGATTTATAACGTAGCCTATATTTAAATCCTGGCTCCATACATTTAAGTATTTTTGCAATCATTTTTAACATGGAATTAATTTTTTTTTTTTTAAATAAGATTTTGAAGTGCATCAGCCAGTTGGAGCTTGCACAGCTTATAGGAACTGGAGTGAAACCTCGATACATTTCTGGAACAGTACGGGGCAGAGAAGGATCTCTTACTGGAACAAAAGATCAAGCTCCTGATGAATTTGTGGGTCTGGGGCTAGGTGAGAATTTTAAAAATTATTTTTATGAAGTATCAAAAATTATTAACTTGTTCAATATATGTAACTTTATTGTGGCAATGAAATCTAATTATAGGGACATGATAAAATGCCCTTTGGCTAACCTTATGGGAAAAGCAAGAAGACCATGAAGAGAACCAGACCATTTTTGTCTGGTCTAGTTTGCAACATTTAAGTGACCCTTAGTCTAAATCTCATAGTTAGGGGTAGGAGAAAGGTGGAATTTAAAATGACCTATTTTTAACACTAAGCAGATAACTTAAATGACTGAAGGCTTGTACAAGATGATAAATAGTCAGGGCAACTTGAGAAAGCCTTCACATCAGGTTTTTTTAAAGGCACTATGCAGTCCTAACCAAACTCTTACAGTGGTATAGAAATTTCCTATGGTTCCTTATCTGCTCAGTGTGGCCAGGAACTTCTAGATTTAACTCAATAGAACAAAGGAAAATACTAGTGAGAATGGCTACAGAAGAACTAAAGACAATACATTTTAATTCATGAATGGAAAGAATACCACCAGGGAAGAAGCAACACTTTGGCTTTGAACACTGTACCTTGGGGTTTGAATTCTTTTGTATATCTTCCTTACTGTGTGCAAATTACTTTAAACCTCTGAGCTTTGGTTTCCACTTCTGCAAACTAATAGTGATATCTACCTATAGAGGTAGAGGATTAAATAACAATGTGTATAAATGGACTTTGCACAGTGGCTGGTATATTAATGGTTTGTGGATTGTTCTCTAGCCATTTTCCCCACCCCATCCAAGAAATGTAGAGACATGACTTAAAAAGAGCAGGAAAGAGATGAGATGAGATCTAGGAATATTTACCTTTTAAGGTTTTTACTCTAGCACTGTATTTCTGGATATTTTCTATCTTTTAGTGGTTTCTCTGTTGTTGCTCACAGTAAAAATTAGTAGGGAAATCCAAAAAAACCTTCAAGTTTGAAAAAATGATCCATAGAGAAAGAGGCAACACCAGGACTGTGTGTGGCTTCAGGTTGGACTGGGTACAGTTATTTCCTAGTGATACTTCAACCGTGGCAGCCAGTAGTGCTGTTCTGTTACCCCACTTGTATCTTAGATGCGGTGGTTTAGGGAGGTGAAGGTGTAGACCTAATAACTTGGTGATCCAGCAGGATTTAGAACCGGTGAGCACCTTGAAGTCTGAGATACAGATGAAAAATATTTACCAACAAGTGAAGTGAATGTGTGTTGATTGATTCAGTAACTCTTGAAAGGCGTTTTTTTTTTTCCTTTTTTCTTTTTTTCTTTTTGGAAAAGGCCTTAGGAGTACAAGAAGGCTAAAATAATGACAGCTGCAAATTGCCAGGGCTTAATTTTGGCAAGTAATAAAAGTAGGTTACGCTAAAAATAAAATACCAGTGAAGTATTTTATCTTTTAAAAGTGTCAAATAAGAAGTAATGATACTTGCTGATAATGTTTCCTCGTATACATGAAAGTAAATTAAAATTAACTTGATCATTGTTGGGCCACTTAAGTTGTAAAAATATGACTTGCCTTCTCACTTCAGGAAAAGGGAATTTACATAAACAAAAACACTTTTTGGTTCTGGAAATGAAATAAAAAGTTGAAGCTTCCAAGCCACTCAAGCAATCAGCCATATTCTTCCACCTCTCTTTCATGCTTTATCTAGATTTCATCTTATGTCATCTACTCTTTTTGGCCTGCTCCATTCTCCACTCATTCCTGATTGATTAGGTCTCTCATTTTTGAGTCTATATCCCAGAGGGATTCAGTTTGTTAACTTGGCCCCTGGTGGACAGAGTCTTCCCTTCAGGCCATCTCATTGCTTATCAGCTAGTCCAGTGTGGCAGATGTCCACCCCTATCCATTTGTGTCCTGTCGCTTACTCAGGCAACAGATATTTTCTTCAGCAGGATGCTGTGGTCAGAATTTAAGCTAGAAGAAGACATAGTCCAGACATTCTGTATGTATATGGTTTTTAAAAAATAATTTAGTATCCTCCTCTACTGATAGTATCCACCTTCAAGTATTCCATGTAACCACATTAATAGGGCTGAGTATATGTTTATCTGACTTTCTGACTGATTTTTGGAAACGTGAAACCTTTAGTTGTTAAGAATACATAGCATATATTTTTTTAAGGATTTTATTTGTTTATTTGAGAGGGAGAGAGAGAGAACACAAATGAAAGGCAGAAGGAGAAGCAGACCCCTCTAAGCAGGGAGCCCGATGGAGGGGATGCAGGGCTCTATCCCAGGACCCTGAGATCATGACCTGTGCCAAAGGCAGACGCTTAACGACTGAGCCACCCAGGTGCCCATGTAGCATGTGATTGTTAGAATTATATGCATACTGTTCTTTTAAGGTGTATTTCAAAGTTTAAAAATTCAGTGGTTTGGACATACAGATCTTAGGTGAATATTCACTCCTACCTCTGTTCTTTATCTGAGTATTTGTGCTTTTGAGTAATTTGTTTGGTAAAGGTGAAACTATGAAATTATTAGTCTATCATGTTACAGTGTTATACAGATCTTTGAAAGATTTCATTCGTTTTTGAAATAGGTTCTTTGGATTGGTAATCATGTATTTTTTTGATTCCTCTAAATATATTTCTTAATGATTACAAATTACTATATTTAAATATAAAAATAAAAACTCTTAAATATAAAAATAAAAGCTTTCTAGGAAGGACTTTCAGATGGTACAAAAAGGAAGTTAGTGGTGATGGGCATTACTTTTTCTCATAGATTTTTCTTCGTTAAATTCCTGTTACGTGCTAATGTGCTTCAAGTGTTGCTTGACACTATTCTCCTAACCACTCCAATTCTTTGTCACTTATTTCAGACTTTTATCCTTGTTCACTTGTATTAATAGAAATAGACCCTTTATTTGTCCTTCTAGCTGTAGTATCTCCTATTTCACTGTATTCTACAGATAGTACCAGAATTATCTTTAAAAAATAGGTTGCATTATGTCAGTCTTCTAAAAGGTCTGTTGTTCCCTGTTTTCAATCTTTTTTTTTTATATTCATTTATTTATTTATTTGAGAGAGAGAGCATGCACATGTGCATGAGCAGGGCTGAGAGGCAGAGGAAGAAGGAGGGGGAGAGAAGCAGACTACCTCCCAAGTGGAGAGCTTGACATAGGGTTGATCCCAGAACCCTGGGATCATGACTTGAGCTGAAATGAAGAGTCAGTCGCTTAACCAACTGAGCCAGCCAGGTGCCCCATGTTATTCCCTGTTTTCAAAAGCAATACATTAAACATCACAGTCAAGGTTCTTCACGTTTTAATGTTAACCTTTCTTTCCAGCTTCATTTCCTACTACTGTTCTGCCCCTTTTCTCTTGTCCCCAGCTAGATCCTCCCATTATGGCTCTAACCAAGTGTGTTAAAACATGGTGTTTACTTTCATCCTGAGTTTGTATATGCTGCTCCTTTTCCTTCTGCCTCCTTTTCTACATGATTATCCTTCTAGGTCCAACTTAAATTAATATATCATCATATATGAAGGTTTTCCATGAACTAATACCCCTATTCTCCTTCCCCTACCAAAATTAGTTCTATTTAGCAAAACTTGTATTAAATGTCATTAGTTTATCTCTGCGATGAAGGAATTATTACATTTTACTAAAGGTGGTTTTAAGTCTGTGTCCCAGTCTGTGTCTCCTGGTAAATTATAAACTCCCTGAGGTCCAGGATCACATCTTTTTTACATTGCTCAGTTCCTAGTAGAGAATTTTGAGTTCAGCTGTTTTAAATAATATCATCTATTATGGTTACAGTCATAAAGACATTTAGTGAGTGTCTGGTCAGTTGAGTCAACAAATATTTCTTAACATCTGCTTTGGACTTAATATTGAGTGACATTGAGAAATAAAAAAAAATGTGTATGAATTGGTTTCTTGCCTTAGGGAACTTTTGTGCTGAGAAGGCAGCATTAACACACCTATAGTAATTTGTGTGAAACTGTATGAAAGAAATCCTGATTTGACTGTTACTTATTTAAGTCAATGCTTAGTTCAGAGTAACAATGGGAGGAATCCTTCCTGAGAACTCAAATTGGGTTTTAGGTGGTTGAGAGATGGCCTGAATAATGGCTAGAATGTTGAAGGGTACTGCCTTAAATGCTAGGCTTAAAAAATTTATGCTTTATCCTGAAACTAGTAATAGTAAGCAGAATGAATGTGATAATACGGAAGAATTAACCTAACAGGAGACTGGAAAGAGAGACTGAAGAGGGAGAAAAATTAGCAGCAAGGAAAGCAGTCAGGAAACTATCCGTATTCTGGCCCTGAAATTATAAGGCTCTAAACTGAGTAGGAATGAAAATGAAGGAATGACCAGAAACAGGTCCAAAGAAAGATATAGTGACTGGTGGAGGAGGGGAAAGATAGCAAAGATGATTGTGAGGTTAGGAGTTTGAAAACTGGGAAAATTGTTCTGCTGTCCAACATATGGAACCAGTTTTTGGGGGGAAAGAGAAATGATTCTTTTGAATAAGAAGATATTAGAATATACAGTTAAAATTTCCAAAAAGCATGTGTAAATAGAGGACTGGAGATTAAATGACAGGGAGATCTGATGATATGGAATTGGGAATCATCCTAAGAAGATAACATTGGAACTGCAGTTAGTGCTGTTTCTTAAACATTTTAAGGGAAATTGTGCCTACTGTCATTAATTTTGTTGTCTTAATTCTCAGTGCCCCTAATTTATTGATCTCTGGAAACACAATTTGTCTTTATAACCATCCATGTCTATATGCCATTTAGTATAGCTAATTAAGTGCATTCACTGATGCCAAAGGAATTATTTACCCAAAGCTTTATTTGTTTCATTAGGAAAATAACTGCTTTCAGAAATATGTTTTAGAACTCTAAGTGTATTCTTCCACTGAATTATTTTCAAACTTAAATGACTCTCTTTTATGTGTGGTAGTCGGAGGAAATGTGGACTGGAAGCAGATAGCAAGTATTCAGGAATCCATCGGAGAAACGAGTTCTCAAAGTGTTGTTGTTGCTGTAGATAGGTAAGGTATTTATTTTATTCCCTTTTCAAATGAATACTGTTTTAATTCTGTAACATTTAGGTACATTTTGCTCCGTAGTGGTTAAAAAAAGAAAAATTATTGCCAAAATAACTTTCCTTAAGTAATACAAGACTGTATATAGTGATAGATGGTGATTTTGATGAAAAGTACCTATTATAATTTTGCTCTTTAGATCCTGGAATATAGGAGGGGGATAAACAGTATGAAATTTAACTTAAAATAGACATTAGTGGGCATTAGGAAAATGGTAATCTTAATGACTAAGAAACACATGTTTATTTTCCTTATAGAAAACTAATTGGTCTTTTTATCCCTTTATGAAAATGGAGTGTTATCTGTCTTTCAGGTTCTATTTGATATAAGACTGCATTATGGGTAAATGAAGGATTTGCTGACAGTTCTCATTGCAAGCTTCTTTGGAGTTTACAATGATAGTTCGTCTGTTATGTATTACCAAGTATTTCTCATTTTTAGTTTGTTTTCTAAAAATGAAGCCATACTAAAGTGTTCTTTTGAAGATTAGCTTTTTCTAGATGAATGCCCAAATATTTGAAACTTAACATTTTACAACATCAACATTTAAATTTTTTTATTACTTCTGATGAGACTTTCAGAAGTATAGTATGTATTTTTTCTTGGTGCTTGGAGACTTATGCTAATCTAGAATTTTACTTCAGATAAAACTTTTTGTTCTTAAGTACAGACTGAACTAGAGTATTCAGTGGCTACTGACCCAGGAAATATTCCCTGCAACTTTTTCTTTGAAAAAAACTCATAATCTTCACTTCTAGACTCTCTCTCTCTCTCTCTCTCTTTTTTTAATAAGGGAAGGAGGTCATTTGCCTTTTCCTTGTGAAGGCTGAGGAAAGATTGCATGCCCTCTAATACCCCCTTATATAACTTGAAGGCTTACCATGCTTGGCACTTTTTGAAGTACTTTCCAGGTATTACTTATCACTTAATACTTCCAGCAACTTCACGAGATGAATATTATTATTATTGTCCTTAATTTATAAATGAGGAAACTGAAACAGAGGGGGCCTAAATAACTTGCTCATTCCTCACAACTAATCTTGTCGTGATTATTGTGGCAGTAACAGTTTCATCCACAAAGAAATTTGACGAGTCGTGCCTGGACATATACTCAGGCAGCATGTCTCTTAAGCATACGCTCTTATCCTGTCCATCTCTCTGCCTGCATGTACAACTGGAGAGCAGTGTACTACTGTCTGCCCTTCTGCTGTCAGGGTAGCTTGTTTCCAAATGATTTTTCCTGCCTTGAAAAAATTCTCTTCACTGTCGTTAGGAGAATCTCTTTAGGCAAGAGTTAACATTTTACTTACCATTTATATCCATAGTATATTTTATATGACCATAGCCAGTTCTAATTTATTCATCCATCCACACTGTTGCAGCAAGACATACCACTCATTTGAATAAGTGATATGCCTCTCCATTTTAAGAATTTATTTTAGAGGAGTCTTAACACAAATTCTGTTAGTACTTTGTCTGAAATTCATCATCACCTGATAACTTCTGCAAACATAAATCCAATGTCCAATTTTATACAAAACCTCAACATTTAAATTTTAGCTTATAATAAAAGCATTAAAAGTTACATCTTTGATTTACTATAAGATTATATTCCTGTGTGGTGGTATTCACTTTCTCATTAAATTTCTTCTGAATTTCTCAGTATCTGAGTATATTTTCATATGTAATATTCTGACTCTAAATTCATAAGCTAAGTCAGTTAGATAACTTAGGAGGTATTCAAGTCAGTTGGTGTGAACATTGTTAGGTATCATCCTGGAAAGTTTTATACTTGTAACAAGTCATTTTCTTGTCCTTAGGTGTGGTGTTCTGAATAATCTGTTATGACAGGTATAGGAAGTAAAAATGAAAAATCAAAGTAATTTTTTTTTGCTTAATTATTTATAGCTTCTGTTTATTAAGAGAAAAAATATATAATTCTATTAAAAGCTACTCTGTGCAGGAATAGATTTTGTCCAGGAATGAATTACTACTGAAAGTTAAAAAACAGTACTGTAGTTTATGTTTTTATTAATTTTAAGCACACCAGATCTATCTTTATACTGGCCTCTCTCACACTTCAGGACATTCTGTCTCCTATCAGAAAATATATGTAGCTCATCCCCAACTACATTTTGTCTTAGAAATAAGTGTCACCTCTGATATTTTCACTGTGAAAACTTTTAACATATACAGTAATTTAGTTTGCCTCTGTATTGCATACAGTTTAAAGTTTATGTGGTCCAGCATCTGCAGGTTTTGTCAGCTTTTTGGGGGGGTGGTATTGATGCATTGCTTTTCATTTTGTGGCTGAAGTAGTAATCTATCATTTTGTTTTCCTGCTCATAGTTTTCAGGACATGTCTTTTAATATTAATACACAAGATTCTCATGCATCCTTCCTTTGCTTTTCATACAAGGAATGTAAAATCTGTTTCATAGACTGATTTTGTGAAACATAGCTCCGTTCTCTTGCCTTCGTTTATGAAGGCTTAACTTTAAATGCCTCCACAGACTGCTATGCTCCTACCATATATGGCTTATCTGTAGCGGAGCATTACTAGAAATAAAGTGACCCCTCAGAGACTACCAAAGTGAGTAAGAATTTGAATGCCCCTTTTTAGGATGCATGCTCCCTCTAACTTTTGTCATCCTGAGTCTGTAAACTTGTCTCATTGACAATATTTCTTTGTCTTTGTTCTCCCATCATTTCAGGCCCTTCAGAGAATTTGTTGCCTCTTTCTACTGTACTTGCATATACTCCATCTTTGCTTCTGTTCTTTACCCCTCTACTCTTTGTAATTTGCTTCCTTCTCCGTTTAAAGACATTTTTTCCTTTCTTTTCTTCCTTTTCTTGTTGTTTCTCCTATTTACTGTTTAATTTTGTCACTGCGGTTATTTTTTTTATAGCCATCACCTATGAGAATACATGTAGTTTGAGAAATTGCCTAATGACATTTATAATGTGTACACTAGCCATTTTCATTTTTGTTCATATGAAAAGTTTGTAGGCTTTGTATATTTTTAATTTCTGGATCCAGTCTAACCACTGGATTAAATAGGGCCTTTATTATTCTATCCCCTCCCCCGATGATGTTCTCAGCCAGATCTTTGAATTATTTTGTTCTACTGACAAGAGCAATAGAGGAACTCTTAAAATATTCCTTTAGTTGGAGATCAGAGTGTAAGTCATCATGTTGTCAGTTTTTAGGCTGTTTTTCCTGTCTTGTATTTGTTACTCATTGCCAGGACACATGGACAGACATTCAAGGACACTGAGGTTAAAAAATCAGGATATACTTACAACATGGATATAGTGGACATAATAGGAAAAAACCAGAATATATTTTGTTTATGTTTTCCTCAGGTAAGTGTGAGGCAGTATATCAAAGTAGTTAAGAGGGTGGACTGTGGAGTATGCCCATCCTGGTTTGAATCTTGGCTGTAGCACTTACTAGTTCTGTGACTTTGAGGAAGTTATTAAATATCTTTGTGTCTCAGTTTCTATGTCTATAAAATTAGAAGTATACTAGTCCCTGCTTCACAGGCAATTTGTGATTGTTAAGTGAGTGGATATATCATAAAACACCTAGAATAGCACCCACTTTTTGATTATTGGTGGCTATTACTGTTACTATGATTATTTTTTATTTCTTTTTCTTTTTTTCTTTAAGTTTATTTATTTTAGAGAGGTGAGCAAGGGGGGAGGGGCAGAGGGAGAGAGCATCCCAGCTAGACTCCACAGTAAGCACAGAGTCCGACACGAGGCTCAGTCTCATGACCCTGAGATCACGACTTGAGCTGAAACCAAGAGTTAGTCACTTAATCAACAGAGCCCCCTAGACGCCCCAGATTACTTTTATTTCTAAGCTTAATATTTGACCTGCTTCTGCCTTTAAGGTTTCCTCTTTGTCGTGCAAATCCTGTGGTACACAGTGTAAATTGAGGAATATCAGTTCACCCTGGAAGGCGCATCAAATCCTTGGTTATAAACCCAGAGCATCGGTAAAAATGCAGACTTTAAAAGAGGACTAATAGGTGTATGCCAAAATCTTTCATGAAACTTTGAAACAAAGAAAAAACTCAGTGAAGAAAGCTGGGCAAAGCTGGATAGCACAGCTTAGCTCTATAAGCATTTAAATTTTCCAGGAAAAGTTATTTAGCCACTTCTTGGTTAGACTATTAGAGACTGTTTGCAAGCTTCTGTTAAGTTGCTTGCAATTGAACAAAAATGAGTTTTCTAATCAAATGTATGTTACTTGTAAAAACAAAGAATTTTCCATCTTAAGAACATGTTTAATGTTAATAAATGAGGAAAAATTAAAAAAAAATCTTGTTTTGTACTATGCCAATTAATCACTTGGTTTTACAAGTTGATATTTTCCTTATCCTTAAGAGTCTCGTGTTGCTCTAGTGTTTGTGTAAGCTTCCTTTTCCTGTTGTAAAATTACAGTATATTCTTACTCTATTATATTATCGACTACAAAGGAGGGAGGGAGGGACATGCAAACTATACTTATGAAATGATATATTAAAATATTCATTTGACTGATTTTTTTGTTCTGTTAAACCAGATTTAAAGTAGCAAGTATCTCAGGCTACTTATTTTTGAATTGATGTAACAGAAGTAAGAGTTTATAAATTTCTGAATGATGTTTCTTTTCTTTAGAATATTTACAGGGTCTACAAGGCTAGATGGAAATGCTATTGGTAAGTATATACATTTATTTCACTTATAAATTGGTTTTTTGCTAAAAGACTTGAAAGTTAACCTAAAAAAATATAAATCTATTTATATTATAGTGGATTTTGTCCGTTGGCTCTGTGCTGTGTCTATGGATGAATTACTTTCCACTACACATCCAAGAATGTTTAGTCTACAAAAAATAGTAGAAATATCATATTACAACATGGGAAGAATAAGATTGCAGTGGTCTCGAATTTGGGAAGTTATTGGCGATCATTTTAATAAGGTATTTGAATAATTGTAGGATTTGCTTACATTTGTAATGTTTTTTGTTTACAGTTCCTTATAATCTAATTGAGATTTTTTCCTCTTCTAGCTTTTTTAGATTACATTTTTGTAGTTAAAATTAGGAAACCCTTTGAATCCTGTTTTGGTTTTTTTGTTTGTTTTATAAGTGATTGCTGTAGAATTTTAGTATTTACCTATCTGTGCTATTAGTTATATATTTTTTCTAAAACAAAAATGAAGAAATAGATTTTCACTATTGACATAGCACCCTATATTTCTTTTGCCATTACAGGTTGGCTGTAATCCTAATGAAGATGTAGCTATCTTTGCAGTAGACTCCTTGAGGCAATTGTCAATGAAGTTTTTAGAGAAAGGGGAGCTTGCTAATTTCAGATTCCAGAAGGATTTCTTAAGACCGTTTGAACATATAATGAAACGGAACAGGTATTATATTTGTCGAATTGCTTAATATCAGAAAAATACCTTATTATTTTCCACAGCAGGGGGAAAATAGAAGAAAGGAAAAAAAACCTGATGGGTTTTATGTATATGTATATCCAAGCAATTATATTAATATTTTAGGTCTCCAACAATTCGAGATATGGTTGTACGGTGTATAGCACAAATGGTTAATTCTCAAGCTGCTAACATTCGGTCTGGATGGAAGAACATTTTCTCTGTGTTTCATCTAGCTGCATCTGATCAAGATGAAAGCATAGTGGAACTTGCATTCCAAACAACAGGGCACATTGTCAGTGAGTATTCTTCTGCCTGCATTCAAGTTAAAGAAAAAAAAAGGCAAAGCTTTAATGTGTTCAGAAAATAATACCAATATAATATCGTGGACCTATTCTGGGTTTTTAGTTTACCAGGTTGTGCCTATAGAGAGTATGTAATGACGGTAATATTGTTATTACATTAAGTTAACATTTATTCAGTGTTTACCATATGGCAAGAATAGTAAGCACATTGAATGTGTTTCCTTCGGTCTTTACAACAACTCTATGAGATAAGTATCTTTGTTATCCCTTTTCAAATAGATCAGGAAACTCAGGCCCAGTGAGGTTAAGTGACCTGCATAAGGTACATGATGGAATTGTTGAGATTCAAAGCCAGGGAGAGGTTTTTGAGCTCTCCATTATACAGCCTCCTTTGACTATAAGGGAGAATTAAATACTGAGGTTGTAAGTTAAGCCTGTCTGAAAGATGATAATGATGACCATCATCATTTTTCATAGACTAAAAAAGAGACTGAAATACAGATAGGTTGAATGCAGTTTTGTATATTCAACTGAACAACTGCTGATTCGGTACTTTACTGTCACTGTATTATGTGCTGGGTTTATAGTGTAAAGAAAACACTGTATACCTTTCCCTGCTACTCAAGACAGTCAAGTAAGTATTAATGACCGATATGAAGCGATGTCTGGCAGACATGAAAACCCTTCACCTTTAAGTATGCTTTACTTCTGGGGGTTGGTGTTTTTTTGTTGCAGTTAAGAATAATTGAAAAAAATTATTTTGATATATTTTCCACCCTTTTAGCTCTTGTGTTTGAAAAACACTTTCCAGCGACCATTGATTCTTTCCAGGATGCAGTGAAGTGTTTGTCTGAATTTGCATGCAATGCAGCTTTTCCAGACACAAGTATGGAAGCAATTCGACTTATTCGCCATTGTGCAAAATATGTGTCTGATAGACCTCAGGTATAGCATCATTTAGTAAACAGAATTTTTCTGAGTATTTATTTCCAGTCTGAGATCAAAGTTTGTTTGGGAATTGAGGGGTTATGAAGCATTTATTTTTCAGTAAACCCCAAAATTATCTGAGCTTGTTTCCAACTTAAGTGATTAGTAATGATAGCTATCATTTATTTAAAGGTATCAGGTGTTTGTTTTTCCAAGTGTCATGATAGCTGTCATTTACTAAAGATGTCATGTGTTTTTCTGAGTATTTTACACGTATTAACTTGCTTTTAATGTTCTTAACTTTATGGAATAGGTAGTGTTATAGCCCCATACAGATAAGGAATTTGAGGCACAAAGAAGTTAAAATATGTGTCCATGGTTTAGGGCTAGTAAAGGAGACCTAGGGTTTGAACTGAATCCTGTGTTTTTAGCTGTTAGCCCATACTGTTTCTTGCATGTGGTGCTGTGTAGTACTGAAGTTGGCTGTCTATGGATGAGTGTGGACTTAAGCACTGCAGTAAAAAATTGAATTGGCAACCTGGTTGCCAACCTTAATTTGCGTATCTGAATCTATCCCTGTAACTATCATCAAGAGAAATGATGCATTAGATTAGTATGTAGTAAAAGATCCTACATTTAGGATTTTTTACTACATACTAACGTGTACCTCTGGGGGTGCTCAGTACTTGTTACATGCATTGACTCATTTGACCTTCACACTTCCCAGGGTGGCTGATAAGGCTGCACGTGTCATAACTAGGGAAAGGATAAAAATGGAAGCCTGATTTAACCTAGCGAATATAATACAGAAAAACTGGTGACAGAGTTGAAGCTGAAACAAACTTTGGGACTTTAGTGCAGTGCTCTTCATAGACAGTTATAATCTCCATCTTTCTGTAAATTGTTGCTTATCAAATTGGCTCACTTTCAATTTGTAGAGCATTTAAACATTTTTTTGGAGAAATAATACACAGGTGTTATATCTTGCCTGAAGTATATCTACCTTTCTTCTTGAAGGCTTTCAAGGAGTACACAAGCGATGATATGAATGTGGCGCCTGAAGACAGGGTTTGGGTGAGAGGATGGTTCCCAATTCTCTTTGAGTTATCCTGTATCATCAACAGATGCAAATTAGATGTAAGAACCAGGTAACAATCAGTGTTTGTAACTACGATTTTGAAAGGCTCATTTTGACTTCAATTAACTTTTTTTATGTGAACATAAGTTCAGTAGTTGAAGGCCATAAGTCCGTAAGTCATGCGTTTTATCAAATATAGTACTTATTTGATAGGCAGATTTTAAAATTCGTGAAATGGAGCAACAGTAAAAATGGAAATACTACTTCTTCAGACTTTAGTCTAGCATACTACTTTGAGTTTTATCTTCTATGTTAATTTAATAGTTTACATATTCTGTCTTTTCATACATTTGTTTCTAATTAAAAATTGAAGATAGTGGCAAAATTTATTTTATTTCTTGGTGAATGCTTAAAGAATTTCTCACTGCACATCCTTGGTGAACTGTAGATATAGAACCATTTCTCTTTGAAGACTGATCAGTAACACAGTTTTGAATAATATAGGTCTATTAAAGAAGTGAACTCTTTCAAAAGTATATTCCCAGTAAAAGATCTGTATGAGTGTGTAGTCCATTTGTAAAGAAACTTCTGGATATAATGTAACTGGATAAGCATTCAGTACACACTTATATTACAGCTTATGTCAATCCCATAATAAAATTTTTATCCTACATTTTTTACTACCAAATTGAAATGACTGATTTGTGTATCCTGTTAACTGTCAACAAGTGCTTGAGGCATCATGAGTTCAATTATATGTATAAATAAAATCTGTCTTTTATATAGCCCATCGTCTTTTTAGGGAGAATCATTAGTTATTTGGGCTATTAACTTGATTGGATTTTTTTAAATTGAAAAGATAGTAAATAGAGACTTGTAAGATATCAGTGATAGAACTATAATGAAGGAATGAATCTCACCTTCCTCCTCTTATACCACAACCACCCTCATTCCCATCCAAGGTGGATTTTGGTACATATCCTAAGAAATTTTGTTTTTATTTGTTAAAACAGAAATTTTTATAAAATTAGGTAAGTAATCCAAAATAGGACTCAAACCTTGAGAATTTGTCACAGAATTTCATAATCACAAGAACAGTATACAGCATTTTAGGTATTGAGAATTGTTTGGCAGTGGACCTATTAGGAACTTGATAAAATTCAAGATAGCCCCTGATTCGTGTAAACTAAATTACTGAGATTTACAGCTTTGAATTGTCCAGGCATGTCATTGGGCAGCTAACATATCAAAACACACACACACACACACACACACACACACACACACACACACACACACACACACCCCACCCCACCCCCCCCCTTGTTTCTTTGTAGACATTTATTTGATGAGGGATCTCCCTGCTTCCTTAGTCTTTGAGCCTGTTCTTGTCTGGGACCATCTGCTTTCCTTCTTGCCATATCCCATGTTGAGATTATAGATGAGTTCTAGTTGTTAAAGAGAAGAGAAAATACGTATTCTAGTTAATAAAAGAGAGGGAAAATATGAGTAAACTTTGTTTAGTAATGGCTTTTTCTTCTTCCAGGATTTGTAAGCACTGATATTTAGATTACACTTAAAAAATGTAATACCATGATTTGTGTAACAGGTTAATTACACAGTGCTTTCACATGTGTTCTCATTTGATTGCCTCAAAATTCTGTAGATTTAGGATTGGTTAATTAACCTAGGGTCTCACATACTCTTTTTCCCTATACCAGCAACTTAAGTATTGCTTTCAAAAAGATTTCTTGAACAGTGAAAATCCTTGGAAACCTCTGTAGCTCTGTGTTTGATTTGTGGGCCTGGAAAAAACAGGATTCCCACATCCCCTTACTCCTAGCTGTGGGAGTTAGCATCTGTTTACTTAGAGTGGGAGGAAATGGATTTCAAGCTCAGGAGATGGAGGAGGGAGCCTTGTTCCTTTGTAGGGGGAAACATGAATTCCAACAGGCTTCTCCCAAAGAAGATTATGTTTCTTCCACAGGAATGTCTTTACTATGGCTCCTTTACTTTTCATTATACACATTAGGTATCTTATGGGTCAAATAACTGCTGTCAACTTGCTGTAGGACCAAAGTTCCATTCGCACATTTATTTAGCAAATAGTTAGAGCCTGCTATGTGCCAGACCCAGATGTAGCATAGCAGCAAATGAGCAGGCCTGTGAACCAGTCATTATGGAGTCTTTCTGATAACATTTGGTTTTGGCTTACCATCAGAGTTTTTAGAAATATAAACCTTTTTCAAACTGGAAAGATACCTATTTTGCAAGAAGAAAGTAACATAAAGAACAGATCCAGCTTTTTAATGGTTACATGAAGAGATTATTATTTAGAGGAAGATAATAAGGAATCAGGAAGGCAGAGTTGAGTTTTAATTTTAACACTTATTCAAAAGATAGTGAATGTGATACTAAACAGTGTATTTGTTAATTAAATACTTACTGTGTGCCTCTGGGTAACAAGCATTGTTCTATCCCTGGAATATAGTAGGAAACAAACTGCCCACATGAATATCTTAGTGGATCAGTTGTATAAATCCTTTAGTTCAGGGATACGCAATGAACAATTAAAGCGTTAGCTAAAAAGTCCTATAACTCTTTGAAAAAAAATTCCCAGAAACCAATTTTATGATAGTCATTCTCAATCTTTAATTTTCTTTTTTTTTTTTTAATTTTATTTATTTCACAGAGGGAGAGAGATCACAAGGAGGCAGAGAGGCAGGCAGAGAGGGGTGGGGGGAAGCAGGCTCCCCGCTGAGCAGGGAGCCTGATGCAGGCCTCTGTCTCAGGACCCTGAGATCATGACCTGAGCCGAAAGCAGAGGCTTTAACTGAGCCACCCAGGCGCCCTCAATCTTTAATTTTCATTTACAATCTTAAAATGCTGGAATGATGGAGTGGGAGTGGAAGAAAAATGAAATAAAACATTTTAAAGCTGAGGCCTTTGGAATTTTCTCCTACATGGTGCATCCCAAAGAAACCAGTTTTACAGTTGAAATTTCTTAAAACTGAATATCTTTTATTAGTTTAAAACCAGTTTTAAACTTTTTAAGTAGTTTTATGACCTCTAAAAACTATTATAAAAGGGTATTATGATGTGGCATACTTTTTTTATATTATAGCTTTCCACTTGTTTTATCGTTTTAGGGGTTTAACAGTAATGTTCGAGATAATGAAAACTTATGGCCACACTTATGAAAAACACTGGTGGCAGGATTTATTTAGAATTGTTTTCAGAATCTTTGACAACATGAAACTGCCAGAACAGCAGACAGAGGTAAGAGAAGAAAATTTCATTTAACACAGTCAAGTTAAAAGGTTCTGAATATTTTCCCTAATGATCTACAGTTTAGTAGATTAAATCAAGTACTTAGAAAAGAAAAAAAGTTCCTGGAGAGTTGTTCATTATAAGAAAAAAGTTACGTCTTTATAAAGAAAGAATCCTATTTGGGAATAGAACTGAGTTAATGAATTGGTTGTTTTCAGTGTTTTTATTGAACTTCCAGTTTATTTCCTCATTTTAATATTGCCACAATGATCGACACCAATAGCTTTCTTTATATTCATAGTGACTTCTTACTCTGAAGTGAGTAATGAATACATAGTAATAACTTTTATTTATTTTATTTCAGTGTCTTCTACTACAAACCAGTTATAGTATGCATCTCAGTAAATGTGTGGAGAGAGCCTCAGGTTTTCTTTTTTGTCCCATACAGTTGTATTAAATGCAAACGTTAGGGACTCTCTCTGACCTGCACCAAGTTTTACTTTAGATCTATGATTTTTGAATCTCCAGGTAGACTCTTAGTGAAAACATCTGATTGTGTAGACATATGTATATGCACTGGCACAAAACTGTGTATGAAAATTATCAGCTGCTCCAGATTAGTCCTTTATGTATTTGAGAAAAATAAATTATTTACACTTATTTTGTATGGCCCTATTAACCATTTATGGTATTTTCAAGTAACCATACTTCATGAAAGTTTTATTTTAAATTTATGATAAATCCACTTGGAGAAATTCTTCTTGCTCTTTATTTCTCTTCTATGTTCTGTTATATTATGGAGCAAGGCCAGCTATTGATATTTATGCATATTGCTTGAGAAGAGTCATAATGTTAATAACAAGACAATTCAGTGATAATTTTTTAAAATCAAAAATAATGCAAAAATTGTTAAATTACTTTATACATAAATTATTATGAAATAATGGTGAAAAATAGATCTCAGTGAGTCAAGATGAATGTAATATTCTAGAGAGAAGTTACTTGCTCTAAAAGGAACAGGCTTAGCTTTTAAATATGCAAACATTTCTTCTTTAATTCTGACTATTGACAAACGGACTGACGTTTTAATGACTTTTTTCCCTTAGAAAGCTGAATGGATGACTACAACTTGTAATCATGCACTTTATGCGATCTGTGATGTATTCACTCAGTATCTAGAAGTACTCAGTGACGTACTTTTGGATGATATATTTGCCCAGCTATACTGGTGTGTGCAGCAAGGTAGGTCTATAGCAAATAGTGATACAAAGTGTTAAATGTGGCCCTGGCAATATATAAATGAATTGCTCTTTTCTTTTCCAGACAATGAGCAGTTAGCACGATCTGGTACAAACTGCTTAGAGAATGTTGTTATTCTGAATGGTGAGAAATTTACCCTAGAAATCTGGGATAAAACTTGTAACTGCACACTGGATATCTTCAAAACCACAATCCCACATGCGTAAGAAGATTTTACTTAACTTTGTATTTGTATATTGAATGATAGACATTAAAAGTTTGATAGTAACTAGTGATTTTTTTAACAGATATTCTTTCAAAAATACCTCAGTGTTCCATGAATTTGTATTTATTGCAAATCAGACTCCTATAAACCAAAACAAATACTTGAATTAAATTCTTTATAAACCAAACACTTCAGTCTGATTCGTTGTATGGTCAGTGGTCATACTGAGGTGATTCTACTTTAATAGGGTTTTATTTATCCAGATTAAAGCAAGCAGTGGTTTTGAATTTTAAAAAAGCAACAAAAAAAGCTTAATATATATTTCAGTTACTGTAGATTTAATAATCTAAGGAAAATTTATTTGCAAATATATTTTATAATTGTCATTGTCTAATGAATTAGTTTGGAATTGAATTATAGTGAAGGAGTTTTTATCAATGGAGAAACTAAGACATAGTCTTATTAAATAACTGATAGCGTCTGAATTATTTGTAGGACATACTTGAATTTACTTCCCAGCTCAAACTTTGGGGCTCTCTGCCCTATGCAAAGTTTTACTTTAGATTTACTATTTTTATTTTTTTATTTTATTTTTTTTATTTTTATTTTTTTTAAAGATTTTATTTATTTATTTGACACAGAGAGAGAGATTACAAGTAGGCAGAGAGGCAGGCAGAGAGACAGGGAGAGGAGGAAGCAGGCTCCCTGCCGAGCAGAGAGCCCGATGCGGGCCTTGATCCCAGGACGCTGAGATCATGATCTGAGCCGAAAGCAGAGGCTTTAACCCACTGAGCCACCCAGGCGCCCTAGATTTACTATTTTTAAATCTGCTTAATAAGATCTTTTAAATTTTACTTAAAACATCTTAAGTAGATATACACATACCGACATAAAACAATGTATGAAAACTAGGAGTTCAGATTTTTAAACATCATAAACTTTTTTTTGACATGAGTGAAATATGTTTGCACTGATGTGATCCCCTTGTAAGTATCCTAATAAGTAGGACATTAGGAGTCAAACAAAAGGGACACACCTCTAGGAAAGCAGTCTCTAGGTGGGTCTATACTAAAAGGACAAATATTGGTCAAACTTACTTTTTGGTGCACATTTTGTTGGAACAGTGTACTTGACAAATGATCCATTTTTGTCAGAGCTTACCTGTGTCAAAAGACAGTATGAATTCTTGCCTAGCTGTTGTCCCCGTGAAGTCTTAACAAAAACCAGCCAGGCTGAACATTCTTTTGTTTTAGGAACTGCCTCTGTTTTAATTTACTGAATTACAAATTCAGGTCAAGATACATGATCTTAAAATCATCTAATAAGCATTTCTTAATAGAAAATAACTGTACCAGCGTTCTTTCTATATTGAATTGAAATGATGTATCCACCATTGTCTACTCCATTTCCCAGAAGCTCCTGCTTCTCAGAAGCAAGAACTTGGGCCTTAATCATCTTTCTATTCCAAGTATCCAGTCCAGAGATGGCAAGTTAGTTTCCTCTTTTGGGTCAAATTTTATTTCATTTATTTTTATAGATTAAAAAAAATAGAATCTAAAGAGGCCTATGAATTTTTGAAAAGTCCGAAACTTTTCTCAGTCTCACTTTAGGAAATATTTAATGACACTACTTAGAAAAAGTGAGTTTAAAGTTTTTGAAACTTTTCAGAAGTTTTTTTTAAACTGATGACCAAGTACCGTTTTGATTATATTATATGCTGGTTGATTGTTTTCTGGAAATACATATTTTAAACTTTTTACTAGATTTTTTTCAGTAGTAGTGAGAGAAGGATTATATTGTTTTTGGCATATTCTTGTGACTTTTTAATGCTTGTTTCAAAACATGTTGGATGGGTCATGTTTCACACTCAGTGATTGGTGTGATTTTGGTATTTTAAAGGCTCTTAACCTGGCGTCCCTCTTCTGGAGAAACTGTTCCCCCACCTCCATCTCCTGTGAGTGAAAAACAGCTGGTAAGTTTTCATAAATAAATCATATTTAAAATTACTTGTGAGAAGTAATTTTACCATGGGTCAAATTCTTTTATGTGAGTTCAGTTTTTTAAAAAAGATGGCATAAATTTGTCCAGAATTATTAGGTTAAGCTTCATAATGGTAAATTCCCAGGTGGCTGAAATTTGTCTCTGTAAGTTCCATGAAGGAAGTATTTTAAATTCTTTTATAATGTAGCTGATCTGAGACATAGAGTAAAATGATGTCAGGAGTTTTAAGAGCCAGGCATGAGATTATGTACGGATTTCCATGCCACGGGACACCTGGATGGTGCAGTCGGTTAAGCATCCACCTCTTGATTTCAGCTCAGGTCTTGATCTCAGGGTCCTGAGTTCAAGCCCCACGTTGGGCTCCATGATGGGCATGGAGTCTGCTTTAAAAAAAAGAATTAAAAAGGATTTCCATGCCAAGCCAAAGATACTGGTTATTTTAAAATTTCAATTTGGATATAATTTAACCTATGAGAAATACTACAATAATAGTTCAAGGAATTTTAATATACCCTTCACTCGATATATTTGTTTCCTAGGTCTGCCACAACAAAGTACCACAAACTTAGTGGCTAAAAACAATAGAAATTTATTGTCTCCCAATTTAGGGGGCCAAAGGCCCAAAATTAAGCCATCAGTAGGGCTGCATTTTCTCCAGGCTTTAATGGAGAATCTTCTTTGCCTTTTTCAGTTTCTAGGGGCTCTTGGCAATCCTTGGTGTTCCTTGACTTGTACACACATCACTCCAGTCTCTGCCTCCATTTTCATATGTCTGTGTAAAGTCAAATCCTTTATGTATTGAATCTGCCTCTCTTTTCTCTTGTAAGGACACAAGCCATCTCTTAGGTCTATAAGATAAGATATAAGCCACCTCATCTCAAAACCTTTAATTTAATTACATTTTTAAAGATCCTCTTTTCAAGTAACCTTCATAAGTGCCGGAGGTTCCAACTTAGATATGCCTTTTTGGGGCCACTGTTCAACCTATTGCAGTTTTTACCTTCTGGCACTCAAAAATTCATGTTCATCTTTCAGGCAAAATGTATTCACGCCATCCCAATATACCCAAAAGTTTCAACTCATTGTAGCATCACCAAGTCCAAAATCTGATCTAAACATCATATCAAAAGTCCCAAATCTAATCATCACAGCTATCTAGATCAGGTATGTGGTCTCTTCTGGGAGCATAATCTGTCCTTACCTGTGGACCTGTAAACGTAGAAAAGAAATGACCTGCTTGTAAAATACAATGGTGGGACAAGCATAGGTTAAGCATCCTCATTCCAAAAGGGAGAAATTGGAAGGAATAAAAGGGTCGCTGGTCCTAAACAACTTCAAAACCCAACAGGGCAAATTCTGTTAATTTTCAAGGCCTTAGGGGCACCTGGGTGGCTCAGTCAGTTAAGCATCTGCCTTCAGCTCAGGTCATGATCCCAGGTTCCTGGGACTGAGCCCCATGTCGGGCTCCCTGCTCAGTGGGGAGTTGTCCTCTCCCTCTGCCCCTCCCCCCACTCATGCTCTCTTCTTTCTCTCTCTCTCAGTCAAATAAATAATCTTTCAAAAAAAAATTTCAAGTCCTGAGGATAATTCTCTGTACCTTGATACTCTTCCCTCTGGGCCCACGGCTCCTTCCTGTGCCCCTGCAGCTCTGCTCTCTAAATTATTTCTTCTTAACGGTTAGCATGTGTTTGCAACCATGTAGCCCATTTCCTGCCCGTTGAATCCCAGAGATCTGATAATCTTCCTTCATTTTATCCTATGTCTATGCCTTTCAGTTTAGGCTGGCTGTGTTTCTGCTGGTATATCATTCTCAAACTCCCTGTGGCTCTCTCGTGTATGTCAAGAGGGTTATTTATGGAACCTTTCTGGATAACTTTATCTTTCTTCCAGGCTTCTGCTGAGGTGTCTAATTGGATCCATTGGATCCACACACCTAATCTCTTTCAACAAAATGTTACCTAACTGTCCAAAGAAATGTTTTCATAACATTGAATTTTTCAATTTTAGCATCCTTTGCTAAAATTGATAGGCCACAGTCCTCCCAAATTATCAAGTGCTAGGTTCTTTTTGCTTAGTAATTCCTTCTTATCTCTCTAGCCTCACATTTTTCGGTAAACACCAAGGAGAAACTGGGCCGCATCTTTAACCTTTTGCTTGGAAATATCCTCAGCTAGATATCCAAGTTCATCACTTAGAAGTTCTTGCTTTCCACCCAAGTAGTATGACACAGTTGAAGCAAGTTTTTTGCTACTTTATAACAAGTATCACCTTTCTTCCATTTCCAGTAACATGTTCCCGATTTCCTTCTGAGACTTCACCAGAAGCACTTTTAACATTCATATTTCTGTCCACATTCTGTTCCATGACCGTATGTGTTCTTTAGGGTGACAGAAGATTTCTCCATCATGCATTTCACCACCTTCTGCATCCTCACCAGAATTGAATTTAATGTCCGTGTTCTCCTAACAGTCTCTTCAAGGCAGTCTAGGCTTTTTCTGTCATATGCCTCAGAACTCTTCTGGCTTCTACCATTACCCAATTCCAAAGCCACTTCCATATTTTTAGGTATTTGTTATAGCAGCTCCCCACTTCATGATACCAGAATCTGTATCAGTCAGTGTACTACCAGAGAAATGGAACCAAGGGGAAATAGCTGTATCTGTGTGTGTGTGTGTGTGTATGTGTGTGTGTGAGATATGTATGTGCATATATCTTTTTTTTTAATTCAAATTTCACAGAATTGGTTATGTAATTATGGGTGTCAATAATTTGAAATTGGTAGGGCAGACTGGAAACTCTTGGGCAGGAGCGGCAGCTGTGGTCCACAGGCTGAATTACTTTAGGGAGACATGAGCCCTTTCACTTGATCACATGAAGCTCCAGTCATATTATTGAGGATAATCTCCTTTACTTAAAATCAACTGGCTGTAGATGTTCACCACATCTACAGAATACTTTCACAGCAACACTTGCATTTGTGTTGGAACTGAGTAACTGGGTCCTAGAACCTAGCCAGGTTGACACATAAAACTACATGACACCACGTTTCTCTAGATGTTATCATTTCATTACATTTGCTTTATCATTTCCCGCCTCCTTCCTTCCCTTTGCTCTCGCTGCCCCCCACCCCCACCCCACAGTCTTTTCAGAATTCTTTGAAAATAAATTAAAAATAAGATGTCCTTTATTCCTTAAATTCTTTAGTGTTTTCCTTAAAAAAAAAACAAAAGTACTTTACCTAATCACAGTGCCATTAACAAAATCAGGAACTTACCATTAAAACAGTACTATTATTTAATCTGGCCTTATTCAATTTTAAACCCAGGAGGCCAGAGGTAGCATATTAGTGTCCATTGGTCAGTTTGTCCCCCCCCCCCCATAACTTTTAAGTTTCCTAACTAATTGTNTTTTTCCCCCCCCCCCCCCATAACTTTTAAGTTTCCTAACTAATTGTCAGTGGCTAAAAGGTTTCACAGAAAAGTACTGCTCTGAATTTATCTTTAGAGAACAATCACATCTGGTACACTGGGGCCACATTGCTCCATGACCTTGGTCTACAGGAGTTGTGTGTCTACCACTTATGAAGCCCCGTTTTAAGCCCAAAATGAGCTTGCTCTCTTTTTTGTTTTTCTTAAATTTCGTCCACTTCTGCTTGCTTTGTGGGCTTTGATGTCAGACCCAAAATGAAATCCTGGCCCTGTAGTGACTAGTTCTGTGACCTCAGCAAGTTACCTAACCTCATGTTCTAGTGAGTCTTCTGATGAGAATTAAGTCAGCTAATGCACATGAAATTGTTGAAACCGCATGTAGCAGGTGAGTGCTCAGAGGCTAGGCTGCTGCCAGGTTCCATGGAGGGAGCCAGTGGTGCCCCTCAGGACCAACTCACAGTCTCCTCTGTGAGCTGCTGCTGCCTCCTCAGAGCTGCTGCTGCTGCTGCTGCTGCTGCTGCTGCTGCTGCTGCTGCTGCTTCTGCTTCTTTCACTCTGCTTTCCTTTGCTTTCTCTTCTCTGTACAACTTAACAGTTTGCCAATAAATTGCAGTATTTTCCACACTGCCATTCTTAGTTGAATATTTCTTGCCATGCACTGAAGAACTACTACTTACTTATTCTTATTTGTTTCTTTCATTAAACTTTTGTTTTAATGGGTCTAAAAATTCTGTGACAGATTTTTGATCAAGCGGTTTCCATTAAGAAATACTAATTTTAAAAACTTTAAATTGACACACATACACACACACAAACAAAAGGTCCACAAAACATTCTCCTTTCCTTCTGAAGGTTTTGCAATGCATTGTTATCATTAACCATTTTTTTATTATTAAACTTAAATGGCCAGTTGATACAGACATTTCTGAGACTGTTCTTCCACTACTGATTAAGACTGGGGTGGCAGGTATTGGGGAAAATATTCATTTAGCCTTCTGAGCTTTCTGGGCAGACTTGGTGACCTTCCCAACGTCAGCTGCCTTCTTGTCCATTGCTTTGATGACACCCACAGCAGCTGTCTGTCTCATGTCAAGAACAGCAAAATGGCCCACAGGAGAATAGAGAAGCTCTCAACACACATAGGCTTTTCAGGAGCCATATCAATGATGGCAGCGTCACCAGATTTCAAGAACTTAGGCCATCTTTCACCTTTTTCCTGGAACGACAGTCAGTCTCCTTCTTCTCCACAAACTTGCAAGCAGTGTGACCTGAGTGACAGTCCAGCACAGGTGCATGTCCAGGATTGATGTGGTGAAGAACTACTTTTTAAAACCTAAAAATAGAAAATTATCCAGTTAATGTAAAAAAATCTTTTTTGGATAGTACAGAAGAAAATAGGGTAAAAAATGCAAGTCTCTTTTTATACTTCCCCCTTCAGCCACAACGCCAGTGTTTAATACTGTGATGTATATCCTTCCAGCTGTTTTCCATACATTTCTATATGTAGTTAATATTAATTATATGTAGTATTTCAAAAAAATGAAATCTTATTTGTAGACTAACATTTTATATTTGGGATAGCTAGGAGATGTCTCCACTTTGATACATAGAGATTTCTTTCATAGGAGCTTCTCCTTTTCCATTGCAGGGTCCTTTTTTAAAGAGGAAGTGTGGGCATATTCCTGATACAAAGCTGTTCTAAAAGATGTAAAGATTACCAAAAAAATCATCCTCACTTACATTGGTTAATCAGAAAAATTGAGAAAGCAATATGCCTAACTTTAAAAAAATTCCTCTGATACAAAGGAGACTTTTTAAATCCTGGATACTGTGACCTAGTTTTTGTACACCTTTAGTTTCCTGGGGAGAAGCTTCTTAGAAGTCATCAGAATGTTCAAAAGAGCCAATGACCAAAACAATTCAAAGCCAGTGCTTTAAAAAAAAAATGCTTTTCACTTATATTCAGTAAGACAATACATTTTTAATTCTGTCAACTGATTAATTTCCCCCTTAAAATATACTTCTTAAAATGTACAAGTTAAAAAGAGACTTTTTTTAATAGTTAATTTTAAACAACAAACATTTCCTTAAAGGATTTACAGATTTAGAAGTGTTGTTATATACATTCTTCCATGTGCATTATAGGGGCCTGGGTGGCTTAGTCAATTGAGTGTCTTCCTTCACCTCAGGTCATAAAGGTCGTGGGATCCAGCCCCCAAGTTGCCCAGGAGTCTACGTCTCCCTCTTTCTTTGCCCCTTCTGCACACACTCACGCTCTCTCCTCTCAAATAAGTAAAATCTTAAAAAAAATTTTTTTTTTAAAGTGTATTATAGGACAATACATTCAAAGAAATTATCCAACTACGCTACTGGGTCTATATAATTATTATTAAAGTCCTCTTGTGTATTAAACATGAAAAATACAAAGATGAATAAGAGCAGTTGTAACAATATGGCTTTAGATTTGTGCAGCATTTCACTGTTTAAAAAATACTTTTACATTTGATCCTTTCAGCAATTTTTTAAACCCAGTTTGGTACGTTATCCCTGTTTTATTTGAAACAGCAAATGAAAAATCATTAACTGTGATATTTTAAATCTAAATTAAAATACTGTTTTGATTAGCACGGTTTCTTCAGAATGGAAGTCCCCCCCTTCTTTTCAGAAGCCCAGGTGAAGGTCTCTTCTGCCTGAGACTGTTAGGTTAGAATTCTCAGTTCCTCTGGAAACCATGTTCTGGATTCTATCTGGAGTGTGTTGTATTGCTGTAACAAAATAAAGCTAGAATAGTAATGCCAGCAATCCTATATTGTCTGACACTGTGCTAGTGCTTTGCGTTTCTTACCTTATCCTTAATAACTTACAAGGAAAGTGTCCTTTTCTATTTTCAGGTCAGAAAACCTTAACTCAAGAGTGTTCTTTGCTTTCCCAAGGTTACACCTAATGCTGTAGTGAAAGTCCGGTGTAGTTCTGTTGGACTTGAACTTGAGTTTTTCTTCCTGACACCACACTCACAGTTAGTCACCTTCTCACTGACCTTTCTGGTCACCAGTTCTTTTGGATGATAGAATGTCTTTCCCTAAACTCATCCCTACAAAGCTTTCCTGAGCACCACCTACACAGAGCTTACAGAAACGTCCCCCACCACTGCCACATATGTGTTCTGTTTAAACAGATTTCATGAAAATTCATGGATGTTGCTGACTAGGTCTTCCACACAGTGAAGCCTCGCATTTTTATCTATTGCTTTTGGGTGGTCCAGGCCCGAAACAAATGAGGGTTAGAACGGAAGCTTTGCTCTTAAAGGCTGTCAGCATAGGTAACTTTAAATAATTTTCTCATTGTGTCTCTTATCACACTGCGTAGAATGTCCTTTTCATAGTGACACACAATTTTTTTTCAAAAACAGCGTATTAGAAACTGTTTTATCCTAATTAAGCTTTATTTGTTGTACTTATAATGAATTTGTTTTCTTAATAGGATACAATATCACAGAAATCTGTAGATATTCAGGATTCTGTTCAGCCAAGATCTGCAGATAATAGACAGCAAGCACCATTGGCTGCTGTTTCTACTGTGAATGAAGAAGTCAGCAAAATTAAACATACAGCAAGTGAGTTATTTCTCCTAATAAAAATAATATGTTTTGTTTTATGTAGATAAAGGATGAAATGTTTGCTTTTACTTTTGATATTAACAAATATATACTGTAATTGATGATGTAGTCCCTTTGTTACTATGTGTGTTCCAACTTAGACATCCACTAACGCATTAACACCTGTAGTACCAGCTTTTTCCACAGATGCTTTTAGCTAATGTTTGTGTTGGACACATGAGTCTTCTCTCTCTGTTCTCTTCTGCATGTTAGCCCCATATCCCTTCTGCAAAAGTGGGGCCTGAGGGCCTTTCTCTACAGTGCTTTCTAACCAGGACACCCAGCTTCCTGTGGATCCAGCCTTCTTTACACTCAATTGCTCCACACCATGGCTCCTCCGCTCACCCTCTTAGTTTTTTTCACAAAGAAGGGGAGCCCCCTCTGTTTTTGTTTTACAAAACTGATCAAACTTTGTTTATTGAAGGAAAATTATAATGCCAAGGAAAAGCCACCTCCTCCCTAGAGGAATACAGGACAACTCAAATTGCTTTTATAAAATGAGATGAAATTCACCTAAGAAAAGTAACCATTTTAGGGGTGCCTAGGTAGCTCATTTGATTGAGGGACCAGTTGTTGGTTTCTGCTAAGGTTATGATCCTGGGTCCTGGGATTGAGCCCCGGGTCGGGCTCCACGCTTAGCAGGAGTCTGCTTAAGATTCCCTCTCTCCCTCTGCCCCTCCCCCTGGGTGCACATTCTTTCTCTAAAATGAATAAATCTTTAAAAAAAATATAAAAGTATTTTCCGTACATTTACAGTGTTATGTAGTCACCCTGGTGACTTCTCTCAGCTCCAAGACTGAATTTAAATATACTTAGCTTTGTAAAGGAAGGGCACAGTCAACATATATTAGAAAGTTTTCACATGGCTAATCTAGGAATATACCTTTAACTGGAGTGGAGTGCTGCTCCCTGACCTGCTCCCCTGAGCTGAGGTCCCATGCTTCTTTCCTTCTATGAGACATCCTGCTCGCTCTCCCCTTGAAGTTCTTTAGGAAAAGTTAACCATGGGATTGTCGACTCAGAATAGGTGGAGCTGGGAGAAGAAAAAATGGTTCCCATGAGCCCTTTCATTAAGTGGACAGGTGATGGCTCCTTTGTTGAATGAGGCAGTCGTCTGCTGACTGACTCTCTCCTACTCAAAGAAAAGAATCATAACACAGACCTGAGTATTTCACCCTGTCTGCAGGGCAGCTAGTTCGTTCTCTCTGTATACATTCAGAAAACATCACCGCCCTATCTAGCCTCGGCTCCGTAGCTGCTGTCCCACATAGTTAATCATTGCTTAGCTTGGGTGAACCAGTAGCACGGTCACCTAATACAACCCTTGCAGTGTCAACCAACCCCAGCTGTAAAAGTTGTCCAAGTAGATATTTTCCCCAAACATGCTGCTGGTCATTGCTAGTGAGTCTAAAGTTAAGATCCTTATCCTCCAAGGATAGCAGAAAGCAGGGAGAGGCCCAGCTTTGCCCATTCGATCAGAGTGGAGCCTCATCACCCATACTCTCGGTTCACCTTGTTGAAAGCTCTTCCCACCCTCAGTGGCTGATGTTAGAACTAATGAGAACACATCTGTGCTGCCAGGAGTCTCCTGCTCTAGGAACTGAGTTTTATGACTTGAATGGGGGAGGTGAAGGAGCAACTGATATGTGTCAACTCTGACTGAGGTAAAGGGCTAGGAAAAAGACACAAAGAGGAGATAGTTGTGTGACTTGTGGCTTCCTTGTTTTCTTTTCTTTCTTTCTTTTTTTTTTTTTTTTGACATGCGATCTTATAGTAAGTGTTAAATACAACAGCATTTCTGAAAACTACCTGGAAAGTAACTTTAATTAATGAATGGCCTCAATAAGAATGAATTTATGCAAGTTGTTATGATGTCCCTAAAACATGAATTTAAGTTCCATAAATTGGTGCCACAAAAGGGAGTTTGTAATAAAAGCAAAAGTAGACTGAAGAATTGTAAGTTATCCATGCTGAGCCATTGCCCTAGAGTGGTTAACAGGTCGCTCCCTTTGGGCAGTTAATCTGCCTCCTGGAAAGCTCACTGGAAGAGCTGGCCCTGACATCCCAGGATTGAGGTATAACCTTAGGCCTCCCTTGGAGCCACATGTCAGAAGTGCCAAGGTCTTACAGCATCTCAGTAGTTGAGTCCTCTTTTCTGACCTTGTGCTTCAGCATTTGCTTAACTGGGATGCTTAGTGAAATGCAAAGTTCTTCTATGAACATGTCCTTATAGGTTGGGGGATTGTCAGAAATATCTTGTTGAGCAGATTCGCTTGGGCTAGAGGAATTAGTTGTGTTTCACCTTGCCTGCTCAGCATGGAGAGCATTTTGTTACTTGGAAATTTGGTTACTTTTGTGATCATGTACTTATTAGCATAACTTTTTATAGACTTCTTTGCTTATGGATGCATTTGAAAAATAAAGTTAGCTACAACTTCTAACCTGGATCCAAATGAAACATGTGCTCTGGTTAACCCTTAGTATTACCCCATTTGTCAGAATTTGTGGCTGTCCCTCACTTCCTTTCTACAGATCTGGTTCCTGTTGTTTTCTTTCGGTATAGGTTTTTTATTTTACTTATATTCAAAGGTCAAACTTGCATTCCAGTAAATGCTATTAAAGTCTTAGCTTTTAATCCATTTCTTACATTTTATTAAAGAATAACCTAAATCTTATTTTGAAATTTGTAGTGGGAACTTTTTGAACATTATTTGTTGCTCTAAGTCCTTGGGAATATTTTTGTTTGTTTAAAAAATTAATTTTGTAAGGCTTTTCTAAAAATTGATTAAATTTTTATTGAGTAGTGCTTATGTGCAAAAGCAGTATGTCCTCGGTGTGATATGTTCAGGTAACCTTCATACATACGAATGTTTCCTTAGCATTGTAATGTCATAGAAATTATAAAGGATTCAAAATAATTTTTGTTTGCATGTGCATTGGGGTGGGTTTCCTCACAGAATTTCCAGAACAAAAATTGTTTGCCGCCCTGTTGATTAAATGTGTTGTGCAGCTGGAACTCATCCAGACTATCGACAACATTGTGTTCTTCCCAGCCACAAGTAAGAAGGAAGATGCCGAAAACCTAGCCGCCGCACAGGTATGGACGTGGGGGCACAGCTCCTTTTATGATGAGGAAGAAGTCGGCTTTCACAGTCTGGACTTCAGAGCAGAGGTCACACTAGAGATTTGATTCAGGGGCTCTTCATCACAGAAATGTCATTTTAAACCATGGGACTGAACGACATGCCCTAGGCAGTAGATATGGACAGCTGAGAGGAGGGTCGCTGACTGAGCCCCGGGGCTTCCATGGTTAGTGCTCCTGCTGATGAAACAGCTGGTAAGGAGCCCAAGAAAAGAATCCGTGAGGCAAGGGGAGAGCAAGAGACGGTGGTGTCCTGGAAGCCAAATGAAGAAAATGTTTTAAGAAGAAGGATGTGATCATCTCTGTTAGACGCTTAGAGGGTCAAGTAATATTTCATCTGAGAATCACCCTCTAGCAATTTGGTAGACTTCAATGACCTTGACATTATGTTTAATTGTAATGTTGAGGACAAAAGCATTATGGAAATGGATACAAGAGAGGAATTGCAGGCGGCAAATATTGATAATTCTGTCAAGGGAAGTTTTGCTCTAAAGGGGTACAGAGAAATAGGATAATTGGAGGGGGGGAGGTAGGGGTCAAGAAAAGGGTTTGCTTTAAGGTTGACAGTATTGCAGCGTTTTCCCTGTTGAGAGTTCTCCAAAGAAGAGCGAGAACTAAATGCAGAGGACAGGGGCCCTTGCAGAAGTCTTTTTGAAAAGTGAATGGGGACAGCATCTAGTGCCAGCCCCTGGAGGGTCGTCTTGAATGGAAGCCTGGGCCGCTTGTGCATTGTAACAGGAAAGCAACAAAGTGTGTGGGTTATTAACACGGAAAGGTTGGTCCATTTGCTCTTGGGAGTTTGTGGGAAGTCTCTTCTGATAGAGATGAAAAGAAAAGTCATTCACCAAATGAGGTTTGGAAGAGAGTTTTAGATAAGTAGAGAAGTGAAAACATGAGCTAGTTGTCCAGGAAAGCAGACTAGGGCAGTGCAGGATTGCTGGACAACACCCAGAGCCCAGTGGGTTTAAAACCAGTCTGTTTTCTCTAGTCTGTTTGTTGTGTGGGTGTAGATGTGGAGTAGGCAGTTTTGCCAGCCAATTAATATAAAAAGTGAGGATTTTGCAAAAGAATAATTAATAACTGGAGCCCATGGAGTCTAAACTGGTTAAGAAGAGAGGATCTAAGTGGAGGGAGGAACAGTGAAGGGCTGTAGGCTCTGGCAGGGGAAGAGTTCCTGGAGTCAGGAAATAGGAGGAGGGAATTGGAAAGATAGGACCTGGCGCTTGATGACTAGGATGCGTGGAAGGAAGATTCTGGACATTTAATGACAAAAGATGGACCTTTCACTATTTCCTGTTGAGATAAGAGATTAAGTTCTGTGGCTTGCTCTTAAAACTGATCTTTGGGGGATCATTGAGCTCTAAACTTACTAAAATTTGTGACCGTGTGTGTGTGTGTGTGTGTGTGTGTGTGTGTGTGTGTGTGTGTGTGTGTACACATGTGCGCACACACACGTGTGCTGTGGTGGTTTGTTTTCCAAAGAGAGATGCTGTGGACTTTGATGTTCGAGTTGATACACAAGATCAAGGAATGTACCGCTTTTTAACATCACAACAACTTTTTAAGCTACTGGATTGCTTATTAGAGTCCCATAGATTTGCAAAAGCATTTAATTCCAACAATGAACAGAGGACTGCTCTGTGGAAAGCAGGTAAGCTGCACAAGTAACACATTTTAATGTTCACCATTAACACTTGTGCACCAAAGGTGTACATTTTTCAGAATTCATTGTATAATTTAGGTGTATGCATTTTACTATATGAACTTTTTACCTTAACAATAGTAGGAAGGCAGTTTACTAGCCAGGACTTTCTCTGATCTATAATAAACTTATTATAGTATGTAATAATACAATATATATATAATATATAATATGTAATATAATAAGCTAACTGCTAGGGGAAATTTGTTTCCCCCTGTGTAATCAATCTTTTATTTGATTGATTTGACTGTTCATTTTTTTTATCTTGTTCATCCATCCTGGGCCTCCCTGTCCATACCGTCAGCATACAAAAGGTGCCCTTTTATGGGAAAAAGTGTGTAAAGGTCCTGAATGTGAAATCCTTGCTTATGTATTCAAATGACTTCTTATGCTTGTGCTTCTTATGCTTATCTGGGAATGGCCACACCTCAGAATGGAAGTGAATGTTTTGAGGGAGGGAGGCATATATTTGAACAAGTTGGAAAATTTAAGTATAATTATATAAATATAGTATATAATTATAATAATTAAACTGGCATCTAATTTTTTACTTAAATAGTTATTTGGTGCCTCTTAGGTAAAAAAAACAGTGTTGGAAGAAGAGAGAGGCAGCAGAATATGAAGAAAAAAAGGGAACTAATGTTTATTGAACATCAAACTCTGTGAAATAGTGTTGGGTACTTTATATTTGCATATTTTGTTTAATCTAAAGTGATTGTTTAACTCCTAATTAAGTCCATGGCTATGTTCATCCTCTTCCCTGTACAACCTAACTTCTAGGAAGAGTAGTCTATATTTATTTTTTTCCCCTTTATTCAACCCAAGTCGTTTCTGCCAATCAACCAGGACCGCTCCTGCTAAAGTCACCAGGTTCCCTGTTTTCCATATGCATTGGGCCCTTTACAATGCTGGTGGCCTTTTGAAACATTCCCACTGCTGAGAGGTGTGCCCCTGTTCATCCAGGAGCCATCCTGGAAGCTCTATGGAGCTTTCAGGTGCAACTTCATTTGAGGAGTTCAACTTTGCCAGGCCAACATGGTTTTGTATCTCATACCCACCCCCCCACCCCCCAGCTTGAAAGGAAAGGAAACTTTAAATTTAGAAATTACCTTCTAGTTGGGCCTGTGGGCCACAGGGCAGCTCTGCTTTGTAAGCAGCAGATGCCACAGCTGAATGTACACAAAGTGTGCCTTCATACAAGGCTTTTTGTCTTTCTGTAAGATGCCTTCCTAAATTAATCCTGGAAACTTCCCTTTCCTGCAGGCTTCAAAGGCAAATCCAAACCTAACCTTCTGAAGCAGGAGACAAGCAGCCTTGCGTGTGGGCTACGCATTCTCTTCCGGATGTACATGGATGAAAGCCGGGTTAGTGCCTGGGAAGAGGTCCAGCAGAGGCTTTTAAAGTAAGACTCTTGGCTCAGTTTCTGCCTTTGACCCATGTGGCTGCGTGGTACAGAGTAGGAAAGGGCCACTAGGTTTGTACTCAGGACAGAGTCCACATCTCAGCCCCGCTGCAGGACCATGCAAATAGCTTGGGGCCTGAGGAGGATATTGTGAAAATTAGATACAGTCCTAGAGATGGACGCACTTTTGCCCAGTTGGTGACATGAGCAGATCATGTCTGTTGTTACTGCTGTGGAACAAGAAGAAAGTTTTCTCCCTTAAAATTTAAAACTTAAAGAGTTTTTAGGATTTTTCATGCCACAGATAACTGCATTTTTATGAACGGATCATATGTGAAAGTGAAAACCTGCCTACATTTAGTTTGAAAAAATATTTGGAGTTTTGTTACTGTTACTTTTTTTTGCATTCTCTTTTTACTTCATGACAGCTTAAGATTCTGTTCTTTAAATTTTAAACTTACGCTAAGAATGAAATAAGCCATTCAGAAAGAATGCTATCTTCTGCATTGTATCTTTGTGTATTCTCAGGGAATAGATATTCTCAGAGACCAATTAAATATATTTTAGAACTTCAAGAGATAACTTAGTCCCTGTTTCCCACTTTACTGACGAGACTTTTAAGACCCAGAAGTGTCTCCACCTTCACAGTGAGTGTAGGGAAAAGCCGCCCCAGATTTCGGCCCCCATTTCTTGACACCAGGCTTGTACATGTGCTGCCGCACAGGGCTCTGAAATTCAATGGAACTTTTAGAAAAATGCGTTTCCTGATACATTGCAATGGCTTCTTTTAATGTTTGGTTTTTTTCCTAATTTGGAAAGATATGTTTATGTTGACACTCTAGTTAGTGTTAGCAGATAGACTCTTAACCAGTTCCTAATAGTTATCAGTCCCTCCCCGCCTCGTCCAGCTGTTCTTTCTGTGTGAATGCCCGTAGCAGCAGGTATACAGCACATGTCAAAGTGAGCCTTTTCTCTTACAGTGTCTGCAGCGAAGCCCTAAGTTACTTCCTTACTCTAACGTCAGAGAGTCACCGGGAAGCCTGGACTAACTTACTGCTTTTGTTTCTAACTAAAGTTCTAAAGATAAGCGACAATAGGGTAAGTATGAGATGTCTTCTCCAGCCCAGCATTTCTAGCCTGACCAGCATCATGCTCAAGTGGCAGGGAGGGGCACCAGCTTGCAGTCCTGAGGCTCAGAGGTAGATCCTGTAAAGCCCGGGTGGTGGTGCCACTGTGTCCTGGACCATAGTGGTCTCTCTCTGCATGGGCCCTTCAGTCTTCTCCCTCCTCACCCTACTTTGTTCTCTAAGCAGTGATTTTGTAGGGCATTCAGTAAAGATGGAATCCGAATCCTTTGGGACACCCTGACAAGCTTTTGGGTCCCACACTTTGCAAGTCCCATCCTAGAACCCCTGAAGTCTCTCCTGCTCCATTTTGAAAACTGCCATCCTCCCAACCTCTATTCTACCCCTATATTCTACCCCTACCCAATGCTGTTTCTGGGTCTCAGGCCTGTGTTCCATACTTAGCCATTCCTTTGGCATATTAATTAGTTCCATGTAACACAGAGGCCCTAGTGAATGGGCCATAAACTCATTTAAGGATTTGAAACCAGTTGAAATAACGATAAATTAAAAATATGCAACTGAACACATACTTCAGATTTTCAAAAATACACATTTCCCTCTTTAAAAAATACAGCAACTTGTAGCTCATATACTTCGAAACCAGTTGCCATGATCCCTGAATTGGTTTAAAAATGCCTAGTGAGTTAGCCTGAGATTGGGGTCACGGTGGTGTCCCTTGGTGCCATACAGATGTTCGTCCCAAGTCACGTGCTCTGGTCCACATACATTTACCTCTGACTCCTGAGCTGGATAAAGCTTGGAGAAGTAACACTCAACAGCGTGTGGCCAGGAAGGCCTCCAAACCCTGTCTGGTTCCACCACAGGCTTTTGTGCTTCCATCGAGCATACTGCTGCCTAGTCCCTCATGGGGTGTAGAGAGCAGCAGAGAGAAAACAGGCAGGCAACTTGTATTCGGAGATTGAGGAACTCCAGCAAGTTGAACTATAAATGTGGAAAGTCTGATCTTTGCCTGGAGATTGCAATTTTATATTGCAGTATTAAGTAGAATTTTCCATAAAAATTAAAACTTTCAATAACCCATAGCTTTTATAAAAACTCAGCTGTGGTTCCTGCTTGTCTTCCTTCTTTTGCTTATTACCCAGGAAAAGCAATGATAAATACTAAAAGTTTGTCATAAATTTGTCAAGGAAATATAATGGGAAATGTTTTTCAAAACAGGGGTAGATAATTGAATAATGTTTCTATTGAGTGAGTCTTTTGAATACCTCTCTTTCAGTTCCATAATCAAAATAGTCCCTGCTTTACGCAGATGCCTTTCCTGTCTTCACTGATCAGTGCAGGTCCCAAAGGGGTTTGACTCTAAAGGCATTTGAGCTGCTGTGGTTTGGAATGTAAGCACTGCTAATGGAGAAATTTCTTTTCCCCCCTTTCCCCAGTTTAAAGCTCATGCATCATTCTACTACCCTCTCTTATGTGAAATTATGCAATTTGACTTGATTCCTGAACTTCGTGCCGTTCTTAGAAGATTTTTTCTGCGAATTGGAGTAGTTTTTCAGATATCACAACCACCTGAACAGGAACTTGGAATAAACAAGCAATGATGGCAACTTGGTATTTTTCTGTTGGCGTTTACATCCCTCCGCTCTTTAAAAGGATCTTGGAGCTGAGGTTTCCTACCTGGAAAATGGTTTCTCTGAATTGCAGTGTTTGAGGGTTACTGGTAAAGATGCTTAGAACTGTAACTCAAATGTGCAACGCTCCAGTCCCTATTTAGTAATCTGGTGGATTCTGTTTGTCATGTTGGGCTCATGTTGAGCAGAAAGCCTGTTTCCACAGTGTCAGCTTGTGTTCATGTGTCCTTTCCTGTCCCTGGCGGCAGGGAGAGCCCCACATATTTTTGGCAGGTGTGGAAGTAAAACTTTACCCAAAGAACTATAGATGTAAAGATTTGAACTTCTGCAAGAAGTACAACTCAGGAGAGCTGTATTTTGAAGGATAAAATGTTTATAATTGGGGGGTGGGGGGGAGAAGAAGAAATTATTGTTCATGGTAAAAGATATTTAGCAACTATGGTATTCTTATTCTGAAGATTTTTGCACACTCAGGCTATCTGAGATACTGGTAATCATCCTTCTGTGAAAAATGTACAGAGATGCAGGTCTGTAATATAAAAATCTTAAACATTATATAGTTCTTCCTGCACTGTTTTATTTTAATTTCTTTATTTTCTTATTCATTTGCTAAATACTTATAATATTTTGTCAAATGCACTAAACATTTGGGTTGAACTTTTTGTCTTTTTTATTTTGTGGGGGTTTTGGTTTTGCCCTTTTGGGGGGGTAAATTTGAGGATTTAATATGCCCAGAAAGCTGTTGTGGCTGACACTTGTCATGAACAACAACAACAAAAAAGGTAGAAAATACGCCTACTGACCTAACTACCTGTTAATATACTTTTCTTAGGGCTTCTAAAGATGAGCCATTAAAATAGAGTTGATCCTTCATGGACCGAAACTTGAATCACTGCAAAATGAATCTAGGTTGCTGTCACTTTCTTTTTTCTTTTGGGTGGCGGGGCTTGATGTAGATTTTACTCTATGTACAGAATTTAATGTTGAATATGTTTAAAATAACAAATCTGGCATGGTTGGGGGAGTTAGATTTACTGGAAATGTATTCATACTGTGAATTGTGCTCTGATGGTTTAAAAAAAACAAGATTGTCAAGCATTCCGTATTAACAGTGGATGTAGAAAATTTTTTCAGATGGATAAAATGTATATGGTACAGATGTAAAGTTTTCTATGTAAAAAATTCTGTACAACTTTCTGTACAATATTGATTCTCATCTGGCATATTCTAATCAGGTTATAGGTCAATAAAGTTTTTGGATTATTTCATCAGTGCAATCAAAACCTGTGTAATCTACAGCCCCATGTTTCATTGATTCTTTGTTAAAAGCCAAACAATTTAGGAATATTCTTGGCCAGAACTACAAATTCAGTGTTCTTTAGTTCTGCTATTTTTCTGCTTTGGGTATTAGAGTCATGTTTTCCCAGCCATAGGATATTCATAATTAAAATTTTGTGTATTAATAACCCAAAATAAGATAGTGTGAATGCTGAGAGAGCTGAAGTCCCTTTTGGGGTAGTTTGTCAGGGGGGCATTGTGTGTCCTAGGAGTCAGTTCAAGTTGTGTGATACTATGGCATTGAACAAAAAATGGAACATGTCAAGATAATGATTGTGTTTAAAAATAGAAGTGTTTAGTCTTTGCTCTCATACCTTAGATGAGTTACTGAACAATGCTTTTATAGTTGTACCATATTTACTACCCCCAAGACAGCCCTGTGCAAGCCCAGCTGGATGCTAGAGCTGGGAGTCGCCTAACTTGGTAGCTGGGAACCACCATGACCTTCCAATCTATCGGATGGGTAAGTGTTTCAAATGATCTGGTGGTTTGTTATTTTATGGTATAGCATCAGGACCCTCCCTATAGGAGACAGAGGCTTTCATACTTTAAAATGAAGATATAAGAGGAAAAATAGTCACGTAAAATAAACAATGGTTAGGTTACAAAACTGAATATAAGATGTATAGCTGAATTTCAAAATGGAGAAATTTCGCACTTGTAGTAAACTTGTCTGTGCTGTCCTCTATCAGTTCCATTAGTGGAAATGTGCAAGAAGTAGTGCCTGGGGGTGTTCTCAGCCATCATAATGCTAAAGACCAAAGAAAGAATTATTTCCCAGAATTTGAATTAATGTTTACTTTTTTAAAGGTACCACTTACGGAGTGATTAGGAAGACTGACTCACTTATTCAAGGGTCCATGGTGGCACAGCAATGATTCTAGTCTCTGTCCTTGCCCCCTGGGTGGTCCTATCTATCTTCTAAAGCACCTTGTTTGAAACCTCAATTCCAGTTAAAATAAGAAACTGACATTGATAATAAAAAATAATTTATTTCTATCAAGAAGTTACGTCATAAATTAGTAAACGTAATGCCTTCATTTGCATAAACAGAGGCAAAGAGATGTGATACTTAGAGTATGGCTCATGGGAATAAAATCAGTAATGATTCTCCCATCATTTATACTGAATGAGTAGCTCTAAATGACATAGAAATAACTAGCACATTTGATTCATTACCTAGCAACTGAAATACTTCACTACAACCAATGTATTTATTAAATGAATTATTTTGAATAGCAATAACAATGGCAAATGTACATATAACAAGCATATTCAGGTTTTACAGTACTGTTAAGACACTTGTTTTGTTCACCTTATCTTACTGACAAGCAGAATTTAAAATAATGCACATATGGTAGTTGATTCCAAGAGTTCATTACCACTCCAGTTTATGGCAAAATTGTACAAAAATAATTTATATAATTCTACATTATATAAATTAATCATTGCCTTTTATTTATGTACATAATGTATACATGTTCATTATACATCATCATGGGGGGGAAAAACACCTTACATACAGATGAAACCTGTGTAAGTAACAGGGCCAAAAGTAGCACATGTATTATTAAAGGTTCCAATTTGACATTCCTTTCACCTTAAAAGGCACTGCTGGGTCCAATACAGATTTATTTTAACCGTGGGCTGTAGACAGGCCCTGCCAATTATAAGTGCCTGGTTTTCCAGGAACCTGCTGCTGCTCCTGGTTCAGCTGCTCAGCCATGAACCGTTTCAGCGTTTCTGAGGTGCCTGGGCGGAGCCAGGGCTCAGTTGCTACAGAGTTTGATCCATCATCCCCCACGTGCTTCATGTCATCGGGATCAACCAGTGAACTCTCATCGTCTAAAGGAGGCAAGAGGGACATGATTCAGGTAACACTGGTGGCAAGGAGGTGAAATGCACATATATTTCCTTCCTGTAATTTAACCCATTCCAGCCCTGCATTTCTCCTTAGTATAATATTCTACAAAATGCTGTTTTGTCCAGGTCCCTCATTTTAGAGGTAGGAAGAAAATGGTCAAGTGAATAGGTGACTCCATGGTACTAATACCACAGGGATTCCCAAGACAGCAAAGTAGAGGGTGACAAATGTTGACTGCAGAAGTGTATGCAACCTTACAAAACTTTTAAATTCAGCAAAGTTTTAGAAGTACTCCAAACCTGTTAACAATGCTCTAAGGAAAAGAAATCCTTTTAGGAAAGCACTAGCCAGGTAGACAGGAGATGAAATTACTTCCATTCTTCCACCTAATCTAAGAGGTTGGCGTCTACTCCATTAAAAGGTAGGTCCTTAATTTAAGTTTCATTCTTTAATTGAATGTATTCAACTATCTCTGTATTTTACTTATTAGATATAATAGGAAAATCTGTCTTCCTACCCTGTGATGTCTTTTTTTTTTTTTTTAAACATCTCCGGGTCTGTGAAGTAATCAATTAGCCCAGCAAAGGGATATGTGCAGTCAATTTAATAAGCAGTCAGTCCACATCATACCAAAAAGCCCCTGTTTGAAAGGACAATGTTAAGAAGTTTAGAAATTGAAAACCTGTAAGAGATTCTTTAAATCTCTTTAAATTCTTTAAATCTATTTTTCTCAATTTAAATATATCCCTGTTAAATATTAATTACCCTTACTGGTTCTAAAATAAATGTAAGAATAGGTAATTCTCAGTGCAGATTTAAAGAATTGTTACCCCACTGGTCCACATTTTTTTCAGCTGTGATAGGAAAAGTACTGCTCCATCAGTTTACTATATGTGCTGGCATTTGGTATGTAACTGCCACCAGAATATATGATACTAGACTGCTAGTCTCTAGCATGACTGCTAGAGATTGTAGGAGTATAGTTTTAAATTTAAATGAAGTGTTAAAGATAGGAAATTGCTATTAGGATTATTGTATGTAGCTTCACAGACTAAAGGGAATTGTCCCAAAAGACCACTCTGCAATACTCAACTAGTATTGAGGGGCTGACTAGCTGCCGAAGGAACCATCCTCCTGGTCACCCAACCAAGGAGACTGTGAAACCCTAAGGAAAACACTAAACCTTGGCTTCTTTTCTAAAAAGAAACATCATTACTAACCTGGGGCTGCTCTGCTTTGTCTATGGCATTGAAAGCCAAGCAAAAAAGTTAAAAAAAAAAAAAAAGTTGGGGCACTTGGGTGGCTCAGTGGGTTAAAGCCTCTGCCTCCAGCTCAGGTCATGATCTCAGGGTCCTAGGATCGAGCCCCACATCAGGCGCTCTGCTCAGCAGGGAGCCTGCTTCCTCCTCTCTCTATCTCTCTCTCTCTGCCTACTTGTAATCTCTCTGTCAAATAAATAAAATCATTTAAAAAAAAAGTTGTTTGTAGTATTATAAATTTATAATGTGTTATCTAAAGAACTCAAAGTTGTCAAGTTAATTTCTAATAATTCCTCACTTCAGTAAGGGGAGTGAGATGCTGATACTAACCAGCAATTTCACTGCTGAAAGCAAAGAAAGCCTGGATATATTTAATAAAAATTTCATCTGTTTAGAATCCACTCAAGTGACGTATGGGTGGCTCAGTCGGTTAAGCATCTGCCTTCAGCTCAGGTCATAATCCCAGGGTCCTGGGATCAAGTCCTGCATCAGGCTCTTTGCTCAGCAGGAAGCCTGCTTCTCCCTCTGCCTGCTGTTCCCCCTGCTTGTGCCCTGACAAATAAATAAATAAATAAAATCTTAAAAAAAAAAAAATAGAATCCACTCAAAAAGCTTACCCTCTCTGGTAGAATCTGATGCAAAGTTGATCCTGAGTCCAGGTTTTCCTGGATAGTGTCTATGGTTTTAAGCCTTACAACTAAAAGGGACTTCAAAATTCATTCCATCTCCTCCCAGTCAACAGGGAAAACTTCCCTGTAAACAGGTTTGAGTTCTTAAAGAATGTGCTATAGTCCATTAACGCTGGCCATTTACCTGTATTAATTGGTTTATTCTGAAGTTCATTCAGTCTTCGCATCCGTTCCTCATTTTTCATCCTAAGCTGATCAATATTTATACTGGACACAGATTTTAAAGAGAGACCATCTGGTGGCATATTAGGATGACTGTTATCCTATAATTAGAAAAGAGTTTTAGAAACAATCATTGACCTAAATCAGTGAACCTAAAAATATTCTTGCTCCTGAAAATGTACAGTGTAAGGAATAAAATAAATGGAAATCTATAGCATTTAAGTCCTGGTGTTTATTCATGCAGGCTCAGGTGAAGGAAGATACAGCATCTATGATAATAATATGTAAATGCTGCCAGGCTGGGTGAAGATGGCAAATTTTAGGACCCAAAAGGTAAAAAGTGAAACAACAGGGGCTAACACTGTTACACTACAGTAATAAGACAGGGTGGTAATGGCCTAAAGACAGACCAGATCAATGGAATAGAGTCCAGGAACAAACCCTTACATTTATGGACAAAAGGGCCAACAAAATTCACTAGGGGAAAGAAGAGCCTTTTCAGCGAATGTTATTGGAACATCTGGATTGTCCACATGCAAAAGAATGAATTTGGACCCCTACACCTCACATCAATTGCAAAAATTAACTCATTGGGGATCACTGACCCCCTTAGAAGAAAACAGAAGTAATTGGGTTAGGTAATGCTTTCTTATATGACACCAAAAGCACAAGCAATAAAACAGAAGATTGGTAAGTTGGACCCCATCAATAAAGTAAAAAACCCCAAAATGAGAGAAAACTATGCATACATCTAATAAGGGACTTGTGTCTCAAATACATAACTGACAAATCAACAGTAGACAACCTGATTAGAAAATGGGCAAAGGATTTGTAGACATGTCTTCAAAGAAGATACTGAACATCATTAGGGAAATGAAAATCAAACCCACAATGAGGCACTACTTCACACTCCCTAGGATGACTATAATAGCTATAATAAAAGAGTAACAAGTGTTGCCATGACATAGAACCTGGAACCTTCGTCTATTGCTAGTGGCAGTATAAAATGGGTGTAGCCACTTTGGAAACCAGTCTGACAGTTCCTCAAAAATGTTGACCATAGTTACTTCTATAATGCAACAATTATATATATATATATATATATATATATATATATATATGCATGCGAGAGAAATGAAAATAATCAGAAAACTTGTACACAAAAGTAGAAACGATCCAAATGTCCATCAAGTGTTGAATGGGCAAACTAAATGTGGAATACCCAAAGGTCTATTACTCAGCAATAAAAAGGCAAGTACTGACACACTGAAACTTGACCATATCTCATGTCTATGTATCCAGAAAAGGCAACACTATAGAGACAGAAAGTAGACTGATGGTTGCTGGGGAAACAAGTTGCTGCCACCTAGTAAAGCTATACATGTAATAATGCTAATAACAGTATTTATCCTTTGTGGACCTGATTCAGTGCTAATGGTTCTTATATGTTATCTAACTATCTCCACATCGCATCTATAAGACAACACACAGAGTTTAAGAATTTGCCCAAAGCTGTCTAATCAACAAAGTACATAATCAACGTCACAAGGGACTTTTACTGGTTATACTATAAAAACATTTACACACATTCTATGAAAAGAATATGGGTTGAATATCAGCCTTCCTGTAGAAAGTGAACTTGGACAGGTTATCTGACCAAAATACTAGAAGACGCCTATAAAGTAGGTTTAGGTGTCTAAGAGGATAAAGTAGACTTTGCAATAAATGTTTATCAGTCACTTCTTGTACTTTCTCTGAAATCCAAATATTCTGCAGCAGGGAATGAGGAAGATTAGGGTGTGGAACAAACATTGCTGAACATTCTGTGTCAGGGACTACTAGGCTTATAACCACACTAGGAGATAGAAAACACTACCTTAAAGAAGCTAAGGTACCAGAATTCAATGATCTGCCTAAGGTTAGTGAACTATTTGATGGTAGAGCCTACATTTACACCTACAGTCACCTCTTTCCAGAGCAAGTGCTCACTCTTTATTGGACCACACTAACATATTTTATTTTTCTTATTTTTAAACATTTTTAAAATTTAAATTCAATTAATATATAACATTACTGGTTTCAGAGGTACAGGCCTGGGATTCATCAAACGTTCATAATACACAGTGCTCATTACATCACATGCCCTCCTTAATGTCCATCTCAGTTCACCCGTCCCTCCTCCCACCCCCCCTCCTGCAATCCCCAGCACTGTTTCCTATGATTACGAGTTTCTTGTGATTTGTCTCCCTCTCTGGTTTCGTCTTATTTTTTTTTTCCTTTCTTCCTCGACGATACTGTTTTATTTCATAAATTCCACATAATAGATCATATGATAATTGTCTTTCTCTGACTTATTTCACTTAGCATAATACCATCTAGTTCCATCCACATCACTGCTAATGGCAAGATTTCATTTTTTGATGGCTGAATAATATTCCATTAATATATATATGTGTACATATATGTGTGTGTATATATATATATTTATTCTTTATCCATCTGTTGATGGACATCTGGGCTCTTCCCATAGTTTGGCTATTGTGGACATTGCTGCTGT
>LNAC01000131.1:3203871-3224926 GCA_002007465.1 Ailurus styani | reverse complement strand
TTTGATGTCCATTAACATGATAAATGGTTTTCCACCCCCTCACTTTCAATCTGGAGGTGTCCTTGGGTTTAAAATGAAGTCTCTTTTGGACCATACCAATTTAGCATGGATCAGAACCCAGACCTCTCCTAAACTGAAAAGGGAAAGTAGAAAAAGATATTTCATACATACAAATTCCAGTCCTTTCTGTTTATTCCTCCTGCGTTCCCTTGCAGAGGGCAGCTGGGACTGTGGAGGGAGGATGTCATCTTCAATGGCAGGATATGTCTCGCCATAAGCACCTAGGAAGACCACACAAAGGAGAAGCCTTAAACATCCACCATTTCAAATCTTTTTACTCCGAGCTAAACCAAGATCTCTTTTTTAAAGCTTAATATATAATTTACATGTATAATTTACATGTTCAGCTACTACAAATGTACACACACAGTTCAATACCTTTTGTAGAATACACATTTCATCTGTGTATTCACCAAGTAACGGACATGTGAACTGTTTCTAGTTGACAGTTACTAATTCATGTACATATCTTTGTGGCCATATGTTTTCATTTCTTTGGGGTGTATATTCCTAGGAGTAAAATTGCTGGATATTCTGTGTAACTTTATGTTTAGCATTTTGAGTAAGTGCCAAACCATTTTCAGAAGTGGTTCTATCATTTTACATTATAAGAAGATTCTAGTTAACCCATATCCTTACCAACACTTGGTTACTGTCAGTCATTTTTATCAGAACCACTCCAGTGATCAGGGAGGTAAACAGTTTATAACATTTAGAATTTTTCCAACTCATTATTTTAAAAAAACCTAAAGGAAAGTTATAATACAATAAATACCTAAAATCACCATTTCTTATTTTGCCACATTTACTTTACTTCTATATGGGGGGTGGCAGTGTTGCTTGTTTTGCTGAACCAGTAAGTTGACACTTCATCTCCACATACTTAAGCATGTACTATCTAAGAACAAGGACTGTCTCCTACATTATACCTACAATTTCATTATCACATTCAGGAAATTTAACATTGATACAATACTATCATTTGCTCTTTAAGTGATATTCAAATTTCTGATATTTAAAATGTACAGCTTTAGGGGCACTTGGGTGGCTCAGCGGGTTGAAGCCTCTGCCTTCAGACCAGGTCATGATCTCAGGGTCCTGGGATCAAGCCCCGCGTCAGGCTCCCTGCTTAGCAGGGAGCCTGCTTCCTCCTCTCTCTCTGCCTGCCTCTCTGCCTACTTGTAACCTCTGTCAAGTAAATAAATAAAATCTTAAAAAAATAAATAAATAAAATGTACAGCTTTTTTTAAGGCAGCAATAACTACATTTTACTGAAAGAGATGTGGTTTTCTAAAACTCCAAAAATAAAGTTTTCTGACTTCTGTATATACCCAACCACTAATACACTTGCTTAAAAACAAAAACAAAAGACCAATTTACAAGCGTTTTTACATTCAGTAAAACGGAGTGGAAAATAGGGAGTTCCTATATCCCCCCGTCCGCCCACTCACAGCTTACCTCACTATCAACAACCAGAGTGGAATGTTTTTTAAAATCCATGAACTCGCATTGACAAATTATCACCCAACATCCATAGTTTACATTAGGCTTCACTTTTGGTGATGTACATTCCATGGGTTTGGACATGTATCCAGTATGACAGTCTCCACAGAATAGCTTCACTGCCCCAAAACTCCTTTGTGCACCACCTATCCATTCCTTCCTCTGCAACTGCTGATCTCTTTGCTGTCTCCATAGTTTTGCCTTTTCCTGATGGTCATACAGTTGGAATCATACAGTATGTAGCCCGTGCAGATTGGCTTCTTTCACACACGTGCATTCAAGGATCCTCTGTATCTTTCCATGGTTTTGTAGTTCATTCCTTTTCAGCACTGAATAATATTACACTGTCTGGTTGTATCACAGTATATTTATCCCTTCACGTTCTGAAAGACATCTTGGTTGCTTCCAGGTCTTGGAAATTACTGATAAAACTGCTATAAATATCTCTGTGTGTTTTTTTCTATGGACATGTTTTAACTCCTTTGGGTACATATCAAGTAGTGTGACTGCAGGATTTTAAGAGTATGTTTGGTATCTTAAGAAACATCCAAACTGTCTCCCAAAGTGGCTGTACCATTTTATATTCCCACCAGCGCTGTGTGAGAGTTCCTGTGGATTTTGGCCATTCTAACGTTGGTACCTCATTGTGAATTTACATTTCCCTAAAGACATATTTTCATATGCTCATTTGCCATCTGTAGGTCTTTAGTGAAATGTGTTTGGATCTTTTGCCCGTCTTTTAATTGAATAGTTCCTTATTGTTGAGTTTTAAGAGTTCTTTGTATATTTTGGCTAACAGTCCTTTATCAGATGGGTCTTTAGCCAAGTATTTTTTCCTAGTCTCTGGCTTATCTTCTCATTCTCTTGCCACTGTCTTTCACAGAGCATTAGATTTTAAAGAAGTCTGGTTTATCCAATCCCTCTCTCATGGATTACACCTCTGGTATTGTATTTAATATGTCATCACCATCCCCAAGTTCCTCTAGGTTTTCTCCTCTGTTATCTTCTAGGAGTTGTATAATTTTGCATCTTCCATTTTGGGCTTATGGTCCACTTTGAGGTGATTTTGGTGAAAGATGTAACATCTTGTCTAGATTCCTCTTTTTGCATGCAGACGTTCAGTTGTTCTAGCAGCATTTGTTGAAAAGTCCATCTTTTGTCTATTGCACTGCTTTTGCTCTTTTGTCAAAAATCAATGGACTGTACTTGTTAGCTCTATTTCTAGACTCTATTCTGTTCAATTGATCTATTTGTATATTCTTTTGCCAATAACACACCACTTGATTATTGTTAACTTTATAGTGTCAGTCTTCATCTTTGTCCTCTTTACAAACTGTGCTAGCTATTCTGGATCTTTTGCCTCTCCATATAAACTTTAGACTGGGATTGCATTGAATTTACAGATCAAGTTGGGAAGAACTGGTTATTTTAAACCATATTGCATTTCCCAATCCATGAACATGAAATACCTGTTTTATTTCATAAGTGTTTTATAGGTTTTTTTTCAGAATAATTTCAGTACAAAATCTATCCATTTCCTTTTTTAGGGGAGCGTTAATGTAAGTAATATTGTGTTTTAAATTTCTAAGTCCACTTGTTCATTGCTGGTACATATAGGAAAGCAACTGACTTCTGTGTTTTAACCTGGTAAACTGCAACCGTGCTGTAACTACTTATTATTAGTACCAGGGTTTCTTTTATTGATCAGATTTCCTACAATCATATCATCTGTGCAAAAAGATAGTATTATTTCTCCCTTCCCAATCTGTATTCCTCCTTTTCTTGACTTAACACTTCAGCTAGGACTTCCATAATGATGTTGAGGAGTGGTGAGAAGAGATACCTTTGCATTGTTCCTGGTCTTTATAGAAAAGTTTCTATCTCATCATTGAATATGTTGGCTGTAGGGTTTCTGTAGATGTTCTCTATCAAGTTGAGGATGCTCCCTTAAAGCCCTAGTTTGCTGAGAGTTATTATGAATGGCTGTTGGATTTTGTTCAGTGCCTTTCGCATCTACTGATATTGATCATGTGATTTTTCTTCTTTCGCCTGTTAATATGATGATTACATTTTGATTAATTATATTAACTGAATGTAAACAAGCTTTGCCTACCTGATATAAATTCTACTTGGTTGTGGTGTTTCTTTTCACATATTGTTGAATTCAATTTGCTAATATTTTGCTGAGAATTTTTGCATCTATGTTGAGAGGTACTGGTATGTAGTTTTCTTGCACTCTTCTTTGTCTGGTTTTGGTATTAGGGTAATGTGGACACTCAGAATGTGTCCTTCTGCTTCTGTTTTCTGGAAGAGGTTGTAGAGAATTGATAGAATTCTTCCCTAAGTGTTTGGGAGAATCCAGCAGTGAAGCTATCTGGACCTGGTCCTTTCTGTTTTAGAAACTTATTATTGATTGAATTTCTTTCTTTATTATTTATAATAATAAATTTGTGTCAATTCGTGTTTTCTTCAGCTTAATTTATTACAGACATAGAACACTGTGTAGGTTTAAGGTGTACAATGTGATGATCTGATATTACATATGTAGCTGACCCTCGAACAATGCAGGGCCCCTGCACGTTCGAAAATCCACATATACTTTTGGACTCCTCAAAAACTTTACTATTGACCAGAAGCCTTACTGATACCACAGTCAATTAACACATACTTTATATGTTACGTATATTATATATATTCTTACAATAAAGGCAGCAAGAAAAAATGTTACTGAGAAAATACATTTACTGTAATATATTTACTGGGGGAAAAAATCCACATATAAGTGGATCCGCACAGTTTAAACCCATGTTGTTCAAGGGTCAATTACATATTGCAAAATGTTTTTGACTATAAGGCTAGTTAACACATCCTTCTCCTCCTTCACAGAATTACCATTTTGTTGTTGTTATGGTGAGGACATTAAAACTCCACTCTCATAGCAACTTTCACATGTACAGTACAGTACTATTAACTGTAGTCAACATGCTACATATTTAGATCCTCAGAACTTCCTCATCTAGGTTATCACACACACAAAAGCCTTATGCACATTCATTAGAACAGTGGTTAATAGTCATGACTATGGGATATTTGTGGGATATCAAAAAGACAGATTGCTGAATCTTTGGTTTAGTATAATGAAATAGTCCACAACACCATCTTGAGTGCCCCAAACTGTCTTAATTGTTAGCAGGAACAGGTCACATTGCCCTAATGCCTCCACAGACCACCTCCCTATGCCTATTTCCTTCCTCCTGGTTTCTCTATCTTTACTCACTCTCCACAATATGACATCCTGGAAAAGAAAAACTCATTTAAAAAAAGAAAAAGACAGGCTAGTTTGGAATTTTCGTCTCATGAAATACAACTAGTATGTAAGGTATTTAATTCCCTGATGGCCCTAAGACCGCAGAAGGCTTATGTTCAGAGTATGTAATTATGTGCATATTACAGTACTTAAGAAGATACATAAAGGTACTGTGAGATATATTTTTTCTTAAGACTAAGAATATTCTGGGCGCCTGGGTGGCTCAGTGGGTTAAAGCCTCTGCCTTCGGCTCAGGTCATGATCTCAGGGTCCTGGGATCAAGGCCCGCATCGGGCTCTCTGCTGGGCAGGGAGCCTGCTTCCTCCTCTCTCTCTGCCTGCCTCTCTGCCTACTTGTGATCTCTCTCTCTGTCATATAAATAAGTAAAATCTTAAAAAAAAAAAAAAAAAAAGACTAAGAATATTCTTATGACCTTTTAAAATTGAAAGATTCACATGCAGTTTTAAGAAATCATAGAAGTCCTTTGGCCAGGTTCCCCCAGTGGTAATGTTTTGCAAAAGAAGAGCAAGAATCTCAAACCCAGGATACTGACACTGATAAAATATCCTTGATCCTGATCCACTGATCTCTTAGTAGTAGTAGTCCATGGTATGGATGTACTACAGTGTAACTGTTCACTTACCGAAGGATATCTGGGCTGATTGCAGTTTTTGGCTATTAGAGTAAAGCTGTTATGAAAATCCATGGACAGATTTTTGTGTGAACCATTCCTATGACTTCTAAAGTTCATTTTAGTTATAAAGTTTTCAGAATCAGAGTAAGTTGTATTTGATGATTATTAAGTTAGTAAAATAGAATATTCCCTTTTTACCACCTTGCAAAACAAAGAGTGAAGTACTAATTTTGTTAGGTATGGAGAAAAATACTTTAAAAAATATAAATAATGCTTAGTATTTAAATAACTAGATTGGTAAAATAAATATACTTACCAATAAAAGCACTATCAGATTCCAACAATGAAGTTTTTAAGAAATCATCAGAGTCCTCTCTAGGCTAAAAGAAACATCATATATTAATGACTTTTATTAGTTCTGTATGGTAAAACAATTTTGTACCAAGAGTCACAAGTCTCCACGCCGTCCCCAAAAGTAGCAAATATGGATGGGGAGAGGTAGGACTGGCTACTGGCCTCCTACACATTTCAGGGCCCCAAAAATATAGGAAAGACTCATTTTATTAAGGGTCATAATACTGCTGATAAAAACAGAGTATGAAGCAATGAACCCAATTAAACATTAAAGTCTTTAAACCAGCACGCCTGGGTGGCTTAGTTGGTTAAGCATCTGCCTTAGGCTCAGGTCATGATCTCAGGGTCCTGGGACCAAGTCCTGCATGGAGCTCCTTGCTCAGCTGGTAGTCTGCTTCTCCCTTGGCCTACCACCATACCCCCCCCCTTATTCTCTCTCTCTCTCAATCTGACAAATAAATAATATCTTAAAAAATAAATAAAAATTAAAAGTCTTTAAACCATTACCAAGATTCATTCATTCATTCAATAAATTTGTACAGTGCACTTCCTACTATTTCCTCCATGCCAGGAACAAAGATGAGTAAGAGTTTCTGCTGTGGAATGGATCATAGTCTCATGGGGGAGAAAGGGCCGTGTCCTCAGACAATGACAGCCCCATGTGACAGCAGTTGTCACAAAGGTATAGCACAAAGGAAACATAAGTGTAGAGGAAAAAAATAACACTAGGATTGTGCTTATAATGAGCTCTCAAATAAGAGGTTAACAGATTTACACATAGAGAATAATATCACCTTATATGTTGGAAGGAGCCACTTCCCCAGCAGATTTCTAGAACACTCCACTGAAGAGCAATCCACTAATTTCTAAATAAATTCCACTAACACACAGCATTATCAGAAAGTTCTCTTTCACTGAATTCTTCCGTATATTGCATTTAACTTTCCTTTTTAATTTAACACCTGTTGGTTCTACTTTTGCCTTTTAGCAGGAACAGCATCTAATATTTACCAAATGGTCTGAACCACGTGTTGCTAGCACTGCACACCACCCAACCTCTCTTCCTCATCAGAGTCCTTCAAGTAACTGAAAAGTGATCCAAGTCCATGTAAGCTCTATCTTCTCCATGATAACCTGCCCCACTTTCATTTGTGTTTGCTATATGATCCAGTTTCTAGGGAGATGAGGACCCCAAAATTTATTAGCTTCTTGGTAACAGCCATGATAAGCTATTTCTACTCAGCAAAATATGGTGTTACTAATCTGGGCTTTTAACCAAAATCCCAGCAGTTAAATTTTCAGTCTCTTTTCACTGAGAAATGTAGCTGCCACATACAGAGAAACCTACCAACCTGCAGAGATTTCAGGAACAGGGATGGTATGGGGACAAGGAGGGGCTCTAAAGACTAGCTTGGTTTCAAGCCTGGGCTTTGCAGCTTACCAACTGCATGGTCATGGGCCCACAGTTTCCTCTTACGTCACATAGAGAACGTAAACTTTGTTGTATACTTGAGAAAGCAAATGTCAGGTACCTGGCACAGAGTGGTCACTCTGTAACTGGTAGCTATTAGCAACATCATTATCACTTCAAATGAAGCACCAACAGCTACCAACTGGTAACCCTGGGCTACTAAAACAGCCAAGCTGAGCCTTACCTTTATAATCTGAAAATGCGATAATATTGTTACTCCCATTCATGTGTATGAAATTAAATTTATTTTCAACCTCAGTCTTTTCCCTTGAACTTCCTTATCTGTGTGCTACTCACCAGTTCCAACTGTTTATCTAACAGGCATCTCAAAACTTACCATGTTTAAAACTAAGTTCCTCATCTTCCCCACCCCCAAATGTGTTTCTCCTGCTTCGCCACCACTAGAAACAGCAACTCCCAACCAAAACCCTTGAAGTCCACCTTTGACTCCTCATACCCCACAGCCAGTATGTCACAATCCAGCCACTTCCGACCACTTCCACTGTTCACCTTTTGTCTTAACTAGATTATAGCAGTAGCCATGTCCAAAACTTTAAAAGCTTCTCAACACATTCACAGCATAAAAGGCAAAACCCTGTGATGGGCTCAGGGGCTCCATGGTCCAGCCCGTCACCTCTCTACCCCATCTGTTCCCATCCCCCTGCTCATGGCTCTCCAGCCTCCCCAGTCTGCTCACTACTCCTTATGTGCACCAAGCCTATCCCTGCCCAGACCTGCTACCTAGAAGCTTCTTCCTTTAGATGTGTCCCCTGATAATCCACACAGCCACCTCCTTGATACCCTTACTTAAATGTTACCTACTCCGTGAGGCCTTCCATGCCCAGTGTATTTCACATTGTAAACCCTGTCAATCCAGGACACCCAATAACCCCTTTTGCAGGCTCTCATTTTCTCCAGAGCCCCATGATTTAACATACTATATATTTTATTTATTTATTGTCTCCCCCTTTTACCAGAAAGTAAGCCATAGAGGGCAGAGATTTTTGTCCCTCTTGCTCACTCTGATACTCCCAGCACCTAGGATTGTACCTGGTCCACAGTAAGTGTTCAGTACATATCTGTGCATGAAAGTAGCTCACGCCTTCCCTTTACTCAGTCTTTGCACAGATGTTACCTCCTCAAGTTAAGAGTGACTTCCTTACCTTGCTTACTTTCTTAAAAGGTCTCACCACTACTTATAAACTCCTATTTCCACTGCTGCTAATGATGTTGAAAGCAAACACACAGCACTCATGGACCAGGCCCTGTGCTGATATATTATCTCACTTAATCCCTGCAACAACCTGTGCTATTTTTTTACTCAATAAACACTTACATACAGATTACATGTTAGGCTTATCCCTAAGTGCCTTGCACATAATAATTCTTATAGCCACCCTCAGAGGTAAGTAATATTATCCCATTTTACAAATAAGGCACCTAAGGCACAGAAAGATTAAATGCCTTGCCTGAAGCCACACAGCTAAAAACAGACCAACCTGAACAGCCTAGCTCTACAGTCTTGTAATCACAATATACTTCATATAACAATATACTTTCTCTCTACATATTCTACTAATATACCTCTAAATACCCACTACATGGATGAGACAAGATTTAAATTCTTTCTTAAATCAATATTCAAAACTGGATTATTCACTTACCATATTCCTAAAAATTTTTTATCCCTCCAAAACTAGGTTGAAAAATCATAACTGGTTTCTTACCATTCTGTGGTCCCGTACTTTAGCACTTGGGATGGCATCCAAGTCAACTGTAGTTAATGAAGAAAAAACATTTAAAAATAAAAACTTTTAGAATAGCTTTTGTGACTAGCTCTCTACTATAAATTCTTTTCCAACTATCACATTTTAGAATGTTAAGATATGACTTATTTATTAATAAATATAACTAGCTCAGCATCCATTCTAGTTGAAGAGAAAAAGTAAAAACCATTGTGAGCTTAAAACTGATGTGTGCATTAAAAGAAAACGCAGGATTCCTCACCAGCTTCACTCATATTTCCACAATCTGGGTAGAAAGTTGCTGAGTGGAGTTATACACGGGCCCCTCACACGGAATTAGTTCAGCTCCAGGCACCTGGTTCCACAGAGATTCTGGAACAGGTATCCCAAAGGCCCCTCTTTGATTTGACCAGTGTTCCTATGTGGTCCTCTCAATAGTGCATTTGTCCTTTAGAGACTGCCTTTGGGAATAAGTAGGCTACCAATGAATGACAGCCTGTACTCTTTCTTAGAATATTTTATACCATGTTTGTGATTGTTTTATAGTTAAACCATATTCTTACAAATATAGTCATCATAGTGTTTATTGGAAGTTGGCCACTGGCTGCTGTCTAAGATGGATACCCTCGGTGCCAAAATGTACCCACATCCATCCATCTGGGGACTACTTTTGGGTTAATCAGCCTAATATGCCAAAACCACACCAGATCAGATCAGCGGGGTCTCCTAAGGAAAAATTCCACCAAAATGTTTGTAAAGGTTGAAAAATGTACTAGGCTTCTCTTCTCAGACGACATGCCTATTATTGATCATAGAATTTGTGTTACTCTGTTGTCAGAGGGTGATCTAGGAAACCACTGTGAAAAGTTCTGTACAAGATGAAGGAAAGACTTTCCATGTATGAATCTTTACCAGAGTCTTGACCTGGACCCAAAATGGTACACAACTTACTCCTGTGATCATGTCTCTGGTCAAAAAGGTTCCTCAGATCCTGAGGCCCAAGAATGAGAATGTCTTCTCATTCTTATTCCTGGATTGTTGTGTCTTTAGGACTTACTTTCCATGGCCACCCTCAATGGCCTGCAGGCTGTCAAAGCTGAGGGTCCCACAGGACACAGGGCCAATGGGACCCAGAGATGCTCTGCTCTGTGAGGCAGCTACCCCCACTCTGCCATCAGGTGCTCCTCCACCCCCAGTTCCATACTCCCATGGGACCCTAGATTTCTCCTCTGCAGCACTCAGACGCTTAGGCTTATTTGGCATCTAACTCCTCCAACAAAGTATAAGCTCCTCGACACCGGTAGCATATTTTATTCAGCACCATATTCCCCAGATATGGGTCAGTTCTCATGCTCAGCGTAGTCACTCACGAAGTATCTGTTGACTGGCTGATTATACAAACCTACAGTCATAGCCCAGTGTTGCTGAACAGATTTTATGCCCTATCAAAACCTGTCAGACATACATGGCAAAGAAACGCCCCACAGGGCCCTGGTGTGTTCACCCAGCACTCCACCCCTCGGTTCCTCCTTCCTGCTACAGATGTCACGTGGCCTAGCTGAGGTGCTCATTCCTCCCTGGACCCCTCTCACACATAACATGCCCCAGCCACGCCCATCAGAGCCCTGTCGGGGACCTGTCCTTTACTGGGACTATCTGCCAAAAGGGCCATGTGACCACGGAGCTACCAGTGGCGAGAAGCTGCCTGGGACTGAAATCAATACTAGAGAGAAAAAAAGGCAACAACAACAGAAAACAACCCACTGCTACTATTTGAGATAGGAATGATTATGTCTTACCTTCAGCACCTTCCTGCATCTTCATTCTATTCAGTTTCTTCTGCTGCTCTCTTAGCAGGGCCTGCTGCTGAATCTCTAAGGTGTGGTGATCTCTTGGAGGATCTGGGTACATAAACTTCAGATCAACCCGTGTTTCTGAATCTAGTATTAAAAATATATAGCTAAGTTCAATCTTGTTTCCAAAGGAGATTTTATAAAACTTCAGTATAAGTTACATCTGAGTAACCTAATTTCAAAATCAAGGAACAATAATAAAATATTACCAAAGTCAAAAGATAATAAATTATCATAAAACTCAAGAACATGAAATTAAGTAAATGCCCTTTCACAAACTTATCAACATTAAAAGGAACCCCCCACCCCACCCCAGAACAAGCATAATAGTTTATAGTACATAATAATGCATAAGCTTAATAATAAGCTTATTATGCATTCTCCATTCGTACCTCCCCACTCCCCCAAGATGCTCCCCAGAGCACACAGCTGGGCAACTATGTACATGTATAGCCAAGCAGTCAGTCACACGGCTACAACCCAGGGAGCCATTAGACACTGTAATCACAGCCAGTTCCTAAAATATACTGAAAAAATGAAAACATAATGTTATCGGCCAATTAATATTTTCACCCTTGTAAATATCATGCAAAAAGCAAGATAAATGCAGACTGGCTGCATTTATTTAGGAGAGAGGTCATTAGTGGAGGAAATGAAAATCTAAGAATTCATCTATGCCACAAGTTCAAGAATATGAGGTGATCAGAATAAAAATGTTAAAACTTAACTTTTAAATCTTAAGAACAAAAATGTAGTTCATACATCCAAAAAGCCTTGAAACCACTATTCTCTTTGATCTACTAATTACACTGCTGGGATATAATTTAAAGAAATGATCCTAAATATGTAAAAAGCTTTATGATCAGATATTATCACAATTACCAAATCACATGTGAGAATAAACATGTAAAAGACAAATAATGTCTTAGTTTATAATGAAAACAGTGAAAATATTAATGGATACCAGAATATAAGTGTCAATGGACTTGTCCTTGGGGCCTCATTTTAAGGAAATTTTTTTCAACTATGTGTTGCAGGAAATAGCACTAATGTTCTTTGCTTCTTAGAGAGTTGGATGCACAACTAAATATGGTGGTAGCATGTCTAGGCTAGATGTGGCTTTCTGAATAAGCAAACATATGAATAAAAGCTTTAGTTTTAAGCCTAAACAAACCAGAGTTCTGAAATTTCCTCATAATTTTATTATATGTTCTGACTGCACAGGTCCCCTGACCAAACTCTGAGACCCACTGGCTTAATATAGAATGCCTGGTGTATAGTAAAATTATCAATAAATGCTAGCATTAAAACACAACAGTAAATGTAACTGATGACATTTATAAATCTATATGATCTTATATCTTATTTTCGTTTTACTTTTTTTGTTTTAAACAGGCTCAGAAAGAAGACCAGAAATATGAAAGGTGTTTATATTTAGGTGGTTTGAGTAAGGTGATTTTCCCCTCTAGCTGTGCTTTTTTAGATATTACTTTTAAAAGTAAAAAGAAGAAAAGTTCAATTCTGGTTCATCTGGTATAGGTCATATGACCACATATCCAACAATTTGCCACTTTGACTCCAACACCTGCTGTATTAAATGGTCGAAAAGGAAAATTACATATAACAGACATTTTGGTTCCTCTAGACATTTTCAGTCTCCCAGGCCCCTGTGTCTCCTGGTAATCTTATTTCTCTAATAAGCTTTCTCTCCTCCTCCTAAGCGCTACACCAAATCTTCTCAACTCTCTTCCTTCAAATATCCTCTATTTGCTCCTGCCTGAATTATTCAGAGACCCTGCTCTCCTCATTCCTTCTCTCTCAAGTACCCTACACACACCTTTTACCCTGTCACAGCCCCTCCACATTAGCATCCTACCACATTCCCCCAGTTCTGGACCCTAAGTTCCTCCCCTTTCCAGCCAAGCCTAGCCTCCTCCAGGCGTTGTCTTATGCTTACTGCCTCCTAGTGAATCCTCAGCCCAATATTAATTGGCTTCTGATGCCCTAATTCCACTGAAAAATATCTAACCGAGGTCACCAGTGACCTCTGATCCAACTGACACTTTGCACTATTCCTCTTACACAATCCCCTCTCCTTGACACACTTTCTTCCCTCAGCTTTCAGGATACCACTTCTCCAGCCACTCTGCTCTTCCTTCTCAGTCTCTTTCCTAAGCCCAGCTTGCCCTATTCCCCTTCCATTAATGAGAAGTGCCACTCTCCTCATTAGTCTACTTGATCTAATCCACTTGGGAGAAGCTTTAACAGCTGTATGCTCTCCAAAAGAAAAGAGTTAGACAAACTAAAGCTTCATCTACCAGACTGGTAAAGTGAAGAAGTAAAGTATATAGTTTTATTCATCATTATTTAAAATACGTATCCTAAATGAAACTTTACTTTAGAAAAAGGATACAAGTAAATATTTGAATATGGGTAGAACACAGGCTGTATGTAAAAGAGCAGCATTCTACTCACCTCTATCTTTCAGCTCATTGAAGTCATGAATATTCTGAAAAGTAGTAACATCTAAGCCTTTAGGCGACTGTCTTCTGACAGGAGCTTGTAGCCGATGCCGAGCCATGTCAAAGATATCCATGGGATTCCTTTCTCTTTTCCTATAGAGAGATGACAAGTTTTGGTAAACGTGTTTTAATGCGAAGACAATCGGAGTTCACATTTAACTCCCTGAACAAGAAATTGGGCATCTTACATCACAGTATATTACAAAATTTTAATGTCTGTTATTTCAATCTCCTGTATTAAAAAATATAGTAAAGGTCAGTGTAATCTTTCAAGATTTTCTGATGCAAAGGACCGTATTAGAAGAGTAAAATGAGTTAGCTTTACCTTAAAATGTTCACAGAGTGGGCACCTGGGTGGCTCAGTGGGTTAAAACCTCTGCCTTCATCTCAGGTCATGACCTCAGGGTCCTGGGATCGAGGCCCACATCAGGCTCCCTGCTTGGCAGGGAGCCTGCTTCCTCCTCTCTCTCTGCCTACCTCTCAGCCTACTTGTGATCTCTCTCTCTCTCTGTCAAATAAATAAATAAAATCTTTTTAAAAAAAATGTTCACAGAGTAGAAAGATCATAGTCTTTGAAGTCAGCAAAACCAAGATTCAAAGACCAGTTCTACCATTTACTGGCAGTTTGACCTTGATTTCATCATCTGTATGATGCAGATGATGTCTATTCCTTCTAATTAAGTTACATACTGTAAAGTACCCAGCATGTACTTCACATATGTTAGGTAGTCAGTAAATGTTATCCTCCCCTCAGCCTAAAATAAAAATTATACAGAAAATATGGTATTAACATACCGCCCAATACAATGGGTACTAACCACAGTCTCCAACACTAATTTTACAACATACTTTCAGGGAATTCAGTATCTAATTAGTTCATTTAATACTCTACTTCTGTGGTACCTAGGAAGCTAACATAATAGACAGGGGACTTAGTGAGTTTCCTGCTAGGGCCCTGGGGGAGTGACCAAGAAGAGAAAAGGGATGGGGGACAGTGTCTATAGCCCTGAAAATAAAGGCCAACTTGTGCTTCCTGCAGAACTAGATAGGCCCCCTATATTTTTGAAAATGAGGCTTTAAGCTGTAGTTGTCAGAGACGTGGCCCAACTCCTGCCTTCATTTCTTTATTCACTAAATCTTCCCTAAGCACTTAGACGGGAACAGCTTGGATCCCCAAAGGTAATACCACTGTTCTCCTGGAGTTTCCTTTCGGGGTGAGGATAAGGAGACACATGGGCCACAAAAGTACCTTGCAAGGCTGACACCGACCTCTAAATAGTGAACCACCTAAGGTAATAGGAAATGTAACACAGATTCATTACAATGCAAAACAAATTCTCAAAAAAGCTTCTAGAAGCCCATTAAACTGGACTCCTGCCTAGTTTCCATTACGGCTAAAAGTTAGGCTGCTAAGTTAGGAATTAGATTATTAGATCTTCTTTGGATGTGAGCTGCCTAATATTTGTTTTGTGCCTAACACAAAGAGCTCAATAATGGGGGCTTAATTAATAAGAGATTTTTTGTGAAACAATTTATAAAACTGAAATAGTCAACTCTGAGATATCTCTGATTATGATACACATTGAAAACTATACCAAAGTAAATGTATTTAACCAATTCTTGCTAAATGATGGCACTCTAACATATATTCTCTAATTTAAGTTAGCATGTAGAATTTATAAGGTACTTTCAAATATGTACATGTATTTATTCTTCACTAAAATCTCATCGGATAGAAATTATTATTACTTGCAAATGAGAAAACTGAAAAGCTGCCTGGTTTCTCTTTCTTATGTTGGTTTGCCAAAAGAGAGTACAGTGTTCAATTTACGAATGAAATAAAGAAAATGTCAATAACCCACTATACTGAATTAAACATGCAAGTTTGAATATGCAAAGCTGCAATAGTTAAGACATTTATGATATCACAAAGTAAATTAAAAAAACTATACTGATCTCTCAATTTCTTACAAGTAGTTGATAAATAAAATAGAATTATTCATTGAAAATTACCACCTTGGGTTATCATTTCATTATCTAGTCATTCTTATATTCTTGAAATTTTCTATGTTTACTTAGCCAGAACAAGCTTGAAGGTTAAGCTGCTATATTAAAATCCTATCACATACTGGATTAGTCTTAAACATCAGTATAAATTTAATAAACATACAAAATGATAGACCAGGAACAATGACAGATGTGTTTATGACTTAGTACACATACATATATTAAATTATCTAGCTCTATCCACTAACAGGGTCCAGAAGCAAAGACACCCAGCAACTATATCCAGCATCCAGAGCTTGGTTTCTAAATACATTCTCCAAGAGGAACCATGGTTTCCTGGAGAAATGGCTAATTTCAGGGCTGGGGTAGGTGAAATACAAGAGGATCCTGGAGTGTCTCTTATAATACGAAAAAGTAAGGAAGTGCTCAAAAAGAATGGAGAACGGATTATATCCCAAAGTACAAAATAAATATACATGAAACAAAAGTGATATAAATAACTGAATAAATAAAGGGAAGAGAAAGAAAAAATTTTTAAGACTTATTCATTTTAGAGAGAGAAAGAGAGAGAGTGTGAAGCATGAGCGGGGGAAGGGCAGAAGGAGAAAGAGAGAGAAGCAGACTCCCCACTGAGCTCGGAGCCCAATGTGGGGCTCGATTACATGACCCCAAGACCATGACCTGAGCGGAAATCGAGTCTGATGCTCAACCAACTCAACCACACAAGCTCCCCACGAAGGGACAAACCTTTCTTGCAAAAGAACTCTAAATAATATATATAGATAACTAACCCTGTCTATAGGAGATAGAGTTTAACCCTACCTCCTACCCATTCTTGTGAGTGTGCCAAATTTACTGATTCATGTCCTAAGAATAGTAACTGCAGCAGAGAAACCTGGCAAATTCTACTTTAACAAAATGATGAAGTTCCCATACCCAGGAATGTCATGTAGATGCCACATCCCTCATTCTATGATGAGATGAGAAGGCCATCTACCCTGTGCTATTTTCTTCCCCAAAACCCTTAACACCAGTCTAATCATGAGTAAATTTTAGACAAACCCAGACTGGGGGATATTCTATAGGATCCTACCCAGCCAACACACCTCTAGACTGTGACAGTCATGAAAACAAGGAAAGACTATGAAACTGTCCCAGCCCAGGGGAGAGTACGAGACGTGACAACTAAATGCAATGTGGTACCTAAATTGATTATTAGATTCTGGAACAGAGAGAACATTAATGGAAAAACTAGAGAAATCCAAAAAGTCTGGAACTTAGTAGTAATGTTTCAATATCAGCTTTTTAGTGACAGTCATCATCAAGTAACACAAGATATTAACAATTAGGAAAACTGAGTGAGGGTCATATGGAAACTCTGTACTGTGTTTACAACTTTTCTTTAATCTAAAATGATGCCAAAACAAATCATTTATTTTTTGAAAAAATAACCCCCCTTTAAAAAACAGTGTGGTAGTTATCCACTTTATTGATTTTAAAATCTACCAAAAGACTGCAAACTGTAGTTTGAAGAATAGTACTTTAAAAAATTTGAGTATTTGTGGCAAAAATGACCAGACATGTTTAATAATCCGTAAGTTATTTTTCTAGAAAATAAGTATTTTAGAAAATAGATTGTTGATAGAAAGTGTAAAATGTAATTTTATACTTTAAAATGTAATTGTCTATGATTATTCCAACTCTGAAGTTTTCTATTCCTGTATCATTTTCCCCCTCAAGGACTAAATTTCTGTGCCTGATTTCATAGAAGACTAAAAAAGGGAAAGTAAAGAGAATGTTTTCATAATTTTCTAGTCTTGTTTCAACTATCTCTTTTATTTTGTTTTAAGATTTTATTTATTTATTTGACAGAAAGAGAGAGATCACAAGCAGGCAGAGAGGCTGGTAGAGAGAGAGGAGGAAGCCGGCTCCCCGCTGAGCGGAGAGCTCAATCCCAAGACCCTGAGATCATGACCTGAGCCGAAGGCAGAGGCTTTAACCCACTGAGCCAGGCACCCCTCAACTGTCTCTTTCCCAGTGTGGACTTCCCTACCACTTAGAGTAGCTTACAAAACAACTTCTGCACCCATTTGCCTTGTGTACATATGGACTGAAATTAGTCAATTATTTTCATTCACTGATTTCTGTGATGAGACAAAGAGTCCATTCTCAGAGCTGGAAGAACAGTGTACCACCCCAAACTCATTCTTTATTAAGTCTAATCCTATTAAATATTTCATGATTAGGGCTAGTATTTCTGGTTTTCCTTTAAGAAAGTGCTACTTCTTTCTTCCTCCCCCATCCCAACATCTCTGTTACCACCACCACCACCATCATCACCATAAATATATTGTTGTATATTATTGGCAGTAAGGAAGGACAGTTAAAACACTCAATATAAATGTTTTATATTAGGTTAAATAAATATTCATTAAATATCCCATATTTTTACAGTGAATAGATTCAATAGGTATGGATAAATGTTTTATGAAGGCAACTTAACCTACCTAAAATTCAAGAATGTGAATCTAAGAGAATATTGGTAGAGGTAGTCCAAGATAGCAGAGGTGTAGGAGACCTTAGATTTGTCTGGTGCCAGGAATTCAACTAGTAGCTATCAAATCATTCTGAACACTTGTGAACTCAACCAGAGATCAAAGGAAAGAATAGCTGCAACTCTACAAATAGAAAAGCAATCTCTTTCTGCAAGGTAGGAAGTGCACAGAAGTGAACCCAAAGCTATATATATAGGAGATAAACCGTGGGGGGAGGGAGCCTCCCTAAGCCAACATCAGAAAATGATACAGCAGCTGAGCACAAAAGCAGAACTTTTAGAAGTCTGCTTCAGTAAGGGACGGCCTTGCCTGAAAGGCACACTCAGGTGCTGAAACAGGGGTGGAAACCTAGGTGGGAGAGTGTAGTCTTAGGATCTGCAGGGTCACAGAAAGACTGGGGTTGCTTAGAGGTGGCAGAGCTCCCAGGCTTCGGAATGGAGAACTGGGCTGTAATCAGAAACCCCAGGTGGAGGCTCTGAGCATGGTGCTGCCATAAATCACGAACCACCAAACAGTCTGGCGACTGCACTCCAAGCAGAGGCCCACCAAGTGGCAGAAATGACCCCACTTACCCCCCACCAAGGGGAGCAGCGGCGAAAGTGTGCACCATAGGAGGCTGCAGGGTTCAGAGACTCCAATCAGGGTTGTCTGCCTGAGATAGAAACACTCAGTCCAAGCGGAGTGAGCACAGAAGTACATATAGAGACCAGAAACAGATGTGATTGACTAATATTCTGTGATGGTCTACGGAGAGTGGGCCCTGAACTTTGGCTCTGGGGCAGAGATTAGGAGGCTGCCACTTCCATTCTCATCCTTTAAAGTAGAGCAGAAAGCCTTCAGGGAGCAAAACCACATAGAACAAACTGGAACAGCTTACTTAGCATGGCGCTCAGGCAAGGGCAATGCAGTTCACCCCTGGGCAAAGACACTTGAGAATCAGCACAACAGCGCCCTTTCCCAGAAGATAAGCAAGAACTTCCAGCCAAGACCAAGCTTACCCATCACACAAAACTACAAAATTCCAGTGCTAAGGGAAATAGTATACAGAATTTATGGTCTTTTCCCACAATTCTTTAGTCTTTCAATTTTAATTTTTCTGTTCATTTTTTCAAACAATTTCTTACTATTTATCAACTCTTTTTTAAAATCTTTTTTAACTTTCATGTTTACATTTGCATTCTATCCTTTCACGGTATTTAACTTTACATTTGTATATATATATAAAAGTTTTTCTTTCTGGGCGCCTGGGTGGCTCAGTGGGTTAAAGCCGCTGCCTTCGGCTCAGGTCATGATCCCAGGGTCCTGGGATCGAGGCCCACATCGGGCTCTTTGCTCAGCAGGGAGCCTGCTTCCTCCTCTCTCCTCTCTCTCTGCCTGCCTCTCTGCCTACTTGTAATCTCTCTCTCTGTGTCAAATGAATAAAAAAAATCTTTAAAAAAAAAAAGTTTTTCTATCTTTATAATTTTGAATGCAGTTTCTTCTAACAAACCAAAATGCACTCAGGATATAGTGTATTGCTCTGTTCTGTTCACCTATCGGTTTATATTCCTTTTTTTTTGTCTTTTAATGTTCATTTTTACAGTTATAGTCTAACCTTTATTGTATTTAATTTTATTTTTTGTATGTATGTAAGTTTTTCTTTCTTTACAATTTTGGAATCTAGTTTTCTAACAGACAAAATTACACACAGGATCGAGAGTGTTGCTCAGTTCTGTTCACCTGTCTGATTATATTCTCTCAACTCCCTTTTTTGTTTTATTTTTATTTTTTCTGGTTTCATGTCTCTTCTGATTTTTTAGTGTATATTTCTCTGTGGTCATTGTTGCCAATTTAGTATTTTGTTCTCTTATTCATCTATTCTTCTCTGGACAGAATGACAAGACAAAAAAACTCACCTCAAAAAAGAGAACAAGAGGCAGCAATAAAGGACAGAGACCTAATCAGTACGGACATAAATAAAAGGTTGGAACTAGAGTTCAGAACAACGATTATAAAGACACTAGCTGGGCTTGTAAAAAGCATAGAAGACACTACAGAAACCTATACTGGAGAAATAAAAGAACTAAAATCTAATCAAGTCAAGATAAAAAAGGCTATTAATGAGATGTAATATAAAATGGAGGCTCTAACTCCTAGGATAAATGAGGCAAAAGAGAGAATTAGTGATATAGAAGACAAAATGATGGAGAATAAAGAAGCTGAGAAAAAGACAGATACACCTGGATGTCAAGGGGAGAATCTGAGAGATAAGTGATATCATAAACCAAACAATATTAGGATTGGGATCCCAGAAGAAGAAAGGGAGAAGGGCAGAAGGTATACTGGAGGAAATTATAGCAGAGAACGTCCCTAATCTGGGAAAGAAAATAGGTATTCAAGTCCAGGAAGCACAGAGAACACCACTCAAAATCATTAAAAATAGGTCAACACCTCGACATATATAATAGTAAAACTTGTTAATCTCAGAGACAAGGAGAAATTCCTGAAAGCAGCTTGGTACAAGAGATCCATAATTTATAAGGATAGCAACATTAGATGGGCAAGCCTATCTACAGAGAACTGGTAGACCAAAAAGGACTGCCATGATAGATATATTCAGGATGCTAAATAAGAAAAATATGCAGCCAAAAATACTTTATCCATCAAGACTATCATTCAAAATTGAAGGAAAGATAAAAATGCTTCCAGGACAAACAGAAACTAAAAGAATTTGTGATCACTAAGCCATCCCCGGAAGAAATATTAAAAAGGATCCTTTGAGCAAAGAAAGAGCCCAAAAGTAACACAGGCCAGAAAGGAACAGAGATAATATATACAGAAACAGTAACTTTACAGGTAATACAATGGCACTAAATCCGTATCTTTCAATAGTTATTCTGAATGTAAATGGGCTGAATGCCCCAAAAGACACAGGGTATCATATCGGATAAAAGAGCAACACCCATCCATACACTCTCTGCAAGAGATTCATTTTAGAACCAAAGACACCTCCAGATTGAAAGTGAGGGGGTGGAAAACCATTTATCATGTTAATGGACATCAAA
>LNAC01000131.1:3080544-3193689 GCA_002007465.1 Ailurus styani | reverse complement strand
AAAAAAATAAAATCTTTAAAAAAAAAAAAAAAAAAAAGAACACCAGAAGAGCCCACTGGTTAAAAGTAGTCTTTTTGAGGGCACCCGGGTGGCTCAGTTGTTAAGTGTCTGCCTTCAGCTCAGGTCATGATCCCAGAGTGCTGGGATCGAGCCCCACATGGAGCCCCGCATCAGGATCCCTGCTCGGCAGGAAGCCTGCTTCTCCCTCTGCCATTCCCCCTGCTAGTGTTCCCTCTCTTGCTGTCTCCCTCTCTGTCAAATAAATAAATAAAATCTTTAAAAAAAAAATAGTCTTTTTGTGAATGCTGCTTAGAAGAAATAATGTCTGTATAAATCTAAATTTCTGAAAACCATTTTCTTACATTAAATTGGGCTAAACCTATAATACATCCAGAGTTTTTCAAAGTGTGGTCCACAGACCAACTACATCCAAACCCCTAAGAATGCCTAAAAAAATGCAGATTCCTGGACTACCCTCAGGCTTATTAAAACCAGACACTTTGTAGATAAGACCTGAAGATGCATTAACAAATCCCCAGTGATATTTACATATATAAAATTTTAAATATAGCTTTGAAAAATGAGCAAGGGTGTAAACTGGAGCTTCATAGGGGCCAAGTGGCTTCCTAGCGAGAAAACCTCTGTCTGATAACTCTGATCCACCACACACCTAATGGTGACTACTGACCAGTCTCAGATATGGATTTCAAACCAGTCCATTGTCAGCCAGCAGTTTCTTATTTAATTTCCAATCCATCAAGGATAGAAGTGTAAAACAGTAAAAATGAATTACTAAATACATGAAAATTTTTAAAAAGACATTACACAATTCAAGTCCAACTTTTTTACAGAGCCAACAGACATATAATTACTTTGACGAATTGCTACAAAAGTTTCCAGACACTTTCCATTTCTGTACTTACTCTTATCATGAATAGCTGGCCAGGTGCTACTCCATAGACCATGGGAACAAGATGAAGAATGACTAAGGTAAGTAAACCCCTTACATTCATTGGGGGAAAGAGCAGCAAAGCAATGACAAGATCTGTACAGGAAGTGCCGTATGCTGTACCCGGATAAAGTAGCAAGATGGAAGGGAGGAACAAAAGCATCTCCTCCACTCTCCTTTTTGCTAAGAAGGCCACAGTGAAAGTGGCTTAAACTAAGGGTTTAATTGACATTTTTGTCTGCAACTTACCTTTGTTTCTTCCCCGATTATATTTTCCCTTGCATAGTAGTGCTGAAGCTGCAGATTATGTTTTTCTTCCTCTTCTTTCTTCTTCCTTTCTGCTTCTTTTCGTCTTTCTTCAGCTAATCGAATAAGTTCTTCATTTTTTAGCCTTTGCTTTAAAATAGAGAAAAATACAACACTTCATACATACATTCTATAGTCCATTCAAATATCTGCTTCTTATTTGTCAAAATAAAGAGGTAAAATGGAAAACACAGATGATACAGTGTTCTTTAACAAAAAGAAGCTATTTAGCAATAAAGTATTAGGCATCTTTTATAACATCCTCAGCCTAAACTAATTTTTGGCTTTAAAAAGTCATCACTTATCTCTTAACTTAGTCTTTTACTTTAATAAAATAGTATCCAATAAATGCATATTGATCTGATATTTTCTAAATGTATTCTAGGTCTGTTCTTCTCTGCAATACCTTTCCAAGTCAAAATAAAGATTTCATTTTCAGGGTAAGTAGAAAAAGAAAGTAGGAAAAAAATGAACCTCTTCCTCTTTCTCCCTTTTCTTTTCCTGTTCCTCTTCATACTCTTGCTGAATTCGTGCTCTCTGTTCTGCAAGCCGTTTTTCTTCTTTTTCTTCTGCAATTCTCAGTCTCTCTCGCTCTGCTTCCTCTCTTTGTTTCTTTTCCTCAATCTAAAGAATTAAAACTAGTTATTACTTTGGGAAACTAATGAAATTTAAAATGCCATGTAATATTTTCTAGTACCCTATGAATTCAACATTCATACCCTCTTTTTAAGTTCCTAAATTTTTCAGTTTCCTTTATTTTATTAGGGAGGCTACATGATGTAATGTTGAATTATGAGTAAAATTCCAGCTCCACCAAATACTTAATCACTGAGTGACCTTAAGGAGACATTCTTATTCTGTTTTGTCATCTGGTAAAAAGAGTTATTAATGTCTATCTCACCAAGGAAGGCTTAAAGAACTGAAATGAAACAATGTACATAAAATATAAATAAATGAAAATTCCTCCTGTTTACACAAATCAGCAAATAAGCTGTGATTATATTACTTTATAATGATCATTACTATTATGTCTCAAAGTTCCTTGGCTTGATTAGTATCCTGAAACAACAGTGTAATATTTTAGCATTTAATCATTCCTTATGGAAGAGTCCCTTCTTCAAAATGTCCTTTCTTCTTTCCTATCTACTGGCAAGTGGTAAGGTAAACAAGTATTTTAGCCCAAGGATTCATAAAGTTTCATCCTGAATGCCACCTGGGACCTACAGTGCTGAGTACTCTGGAGAAATATTCTAAGTCAAAGTCTAAGATCTGAAAGGAAGAGGACCCTGAGATACAGTCTACATCCTCCATGAATGAGGTAGGGAAGAATGGCAGCACAGGTATGGGAATTCATGATGCTGGTTTTAAGATTATCAACAGATTTTAGTTATTTTTAAATAAGAAATGGTTATGGCTATTCATATTATTTTCACTGTTCTTGTCTACATTCCCTCTAGCTTCAAGGTTGTTATATCTAGATAGTATTATCAATCTTTTCAGCTGTGAGAACTTAACTCTTCCTACATGTCCCATGACTTTACATGCTAGGGCTTCTTCCAACACTTTTTTCAAACAACACTATTAAATATGCACAGTCCTAATATTTAGTACCACTAGGATACACATACTCACTTCTTCAAGTACAATATACCTAGACAAAAGGTCAATTATGATCTATAAAAAAAACACCTATTTCTCTGTTCCCCCTTCTTCCTATTACACACACACACACACACACACACACACACACACACACACACAACACACACATACAAATTACAATCGATCACAAAGTCGATTCTCCATTAAGGGTCACAATCATAAATGGATCACACACCTAAGAAATCCACAGAAATGCCATTCCAACAAAAATGCTACACAGAAGTTCAACAGAAAGAGGAATGCTATCATCAAGGTCAGTTGTTTTCAAACTGTATAATACAAAGGTGTGTCAAGGGTCCTGCACCTATGTTATCAAATTCTATCTTACAGCTGAAAAGATTAATTATTCCTAAAGCTGTAAATAAAAATATGTAAACACTCATATGCATTACTTATAAAGTTTTAACCACATAAAGACTTCTGCTGCATTAACTTTAACAGTATAACTTTTTTATGCATACGTGGAGCTAAGGCTTATCTTGCCATCTTGGTACACAGATTTGAACATTTTATAACATTTCTTTTGACATTTAAGTTTGGGGATACTTCCTGCCTGACACTTTAATGTTGATAGTAACAATAAATACCACTTAGATATTTTAAATTTTCTTAGACTTTTGTGTTAGATTTTGCTTGTGAGGGAAAGAGTTTTAAGGCGCTAAAAGATAAATATGTAAGCCACTATTCGAGAGCAATCCATTCACGGGTACACTGAGGATTTACAGGCTGAGAGAACTGAAGGCTAAACTTAGTCTAAAACTGACATAGTCAAAACTTCCCCTACTACTACTTTTTCCCAGAGGGAAAGACTCTTAGAGCCCTCTAGAAATAAAAGTGCGTACTGCAGGTATGATACTTAAAGTCAGGAGACCTGGATTCAAGCACTGGCCTCATAATTTGCTGGCTCTGCCACCATGGGTAAGCATCCTAGCCTGGATTTTAGTTGCATGTCAGAAAACAGAAATAATAATACCTTCTTTGGCAAGTCTGAAGATTAATGAGATATTATATGCAAAAGTACCTTCTAAATAATAAAAGGCTATATAATTTCAAGATTGTTTTTCCCCCTGAATTCTACCCTAAATCATGCTAACATTTATTAAGTATAATAGGATTTACATAATTTTAACTTGCTGTCACTATGGGTAGTATAGCACAGGGCATTTCAAGTTCAATAGATGACTCTGTGACCCTCAATCAGCTGCTACATGAATGGCCAATACCGTAGGGACTTCTGATGCCTCTCTCTTATATTCAATATCTCTATTCATTCTGTTGATCCTTACAAAGGTCTTTCCAACCATTTCCACTGTTGCCACTCTAGTAAAATAGCCCTGCTTCCAACCTTTTAAATCCTTCAAAAATACATCTTACACACTAATGCCAGATCAGTCACCCCAAGAGCATATCCATTACATCACTGCCTTATCAAAGAGTCCACAATAATTAGGATTAGAAAGTTGACATGTTTGAGTAGAACCTTTTTAAGAAGAATTTAAGAGGCTGGGATTAGACTGGATAGCCTTAGATATCAGACTAAGGAATGTGGATATTTTCCGCAGAAAAGAAAAGCTACTACCAGTTTTTCGAGTAGCAAAGCAGAACGTGAGAAGTCCATATCAAAGGAAGACCACCCAGACCACAGGATGAATCTGATAATGGGATGTTAAGTGTAGATGGGAAGGAGCGTGGAGGTGAGAAGAGAAGAAATTATAAATCCTTCTCTTTCACCTCAGGCTCCACCCCTGGTATTCAGCACAGCGGCAGACACAGTATGGGTATTCAATAATTCTGTTTGCTTAATAAACCTGGGATACTTAAGTGTCTTCCTTTGGGCATTTCTACTATTTTTTAAAATGCTATTTGTTTACATACATAAATGAAGCAAATAGCGGCAAAATGTGATTACATCTGATTTTTAATAATTTACAAACTATACTGAGTCAAGAATATATCCTTTGGGGAAAAAAACTATTGATTTTCTCCTAACACATAAGCATCTGGAAATTCATTCTACACCTAATAAGCGAATATTTTAAGTTATTCAGTTTTAGCAAATGTCAGCATTAACAATTAATGATTTAATACAGTTTAGAAAAGAGTAAGACAACTGGCATGACTAACATGTCTCCAATTCCTTTTTCAGATGTAAATGAAATATCATTTTAGTACTACATATATCTGATGTAAATTAGATATCTTAAATAACTGTGGAGGTATTTTAGAATTTATTCTTTATCCTGTGAATAAAATCTTTGCAAATTTAGTTTATTACAATTCTAACAAAACTTTGAAACTATGATAAAATAAGCACTTCACCTGAAAACGAAGAAATTTCTTGTATAATTCTTGCTGTTTAATCTGAAGTTCAGTTGGAGGCTCACAAAATATATTTCCCCGAGCAAAAGGAGAGCTGTGAGTTTGCATAAAACCTTGAAAGAGAAATTTTGCAAAAAACATACCATTACTTGACAGTTAGAAAATATAAAGGTTAAAAAATAAAGTTTCCTACTAAATCCATATTGTGAATAAATGTGCTAACTATGGAAGTCCAGAGGTCAAAAATCAGAAGAGGAAGGACAAGATTAGAATTTGAAGACCAGATAAAAGTAATGAGAGAAAGAAAAATGATGCAATAAGAAAAGATAATTGAAAAAACTACTATGTCTATACCTGAAAGACACCAAGGAAACAAAAGGTAATAGCCTAAACAATTTACCTGCAGCCAAGACTTTAAAGTAAAATTTATATAGAGAAAGAAAAGTACATTTAAATTCTTATGTAAATACCCTTTTCTTAAGAATATGCTTAATTACATATTAAAATCTAGTATAATGCTTAATTACATATTAAAATCTAGTATATATACATATATTTAAAAATTTGTCTTCTAAGACAAATCAGTAATTCCAAAAGTCTTTCCATCTATGGTTCACAACAGATTAGAAAGCCAGCTATGAAAACATTTTTTACAAATTAGAATGATTCTTTTATCACTGGAATAATTTTTATTTAAAAATTCAATCCAAGTAATGGGATATAAACATGAAAACAAAAATATGCTATATGTTCCTATAAATAGAATACTATATCCTGGGGAAGGATTAAATGATTTCATAAAGGCAACCTAAAAAATAAGGAGTCTCTCTTCAAATGCAGGAAAGCCTCACATAACTTTTTATATTATTTTTTAGTTACTGACTCAGTCTTTATACCATCAATCTAAAGCATTTCTTTCTCTCACTCATGCTTTGCAGTTTAGCTGACATTTAGGCCTATTTTTGCCTTTGTGTTTAAGTTTACTAATGCTATTTAAATAGATCAGCAGAAAGCCAAATCAATACTCAAACATTAAAATGTTATAATGAAAAGGTGGATTAGCAAAGCAAAATTAAGTTTTTTAAAATAAGATTTTTAAAAAAAAATAAATTACTAAAATAAAATCACAGAGAAACACATGCTCTAACCCAGTGTATCTAGGCATCATAATAAGCTGAATACTAATTAGTTACTAAGGACTTCATAAATATGGTTCTTCATCCTAGAACCATAAAGTAAAAGAAAGAAATGAACTTTAGGAAAGGTCTCAAACAGGACTAATGAAGAGAAAACATAAGCACACATTATAACACTCAATTTTGAGATATATTCAAGTTCCCTAAGGCCTTTAAAATATTAAATGCCACATGTGTATGTGTAAACACACATATACATATATAAACATACACACCACCAAAACCCTGGCATTGTTCAGAAAGGCAATAGGCACTAAATTCTGCTTTGCATATTCAATCATCAAGCATGTGTGTTTTCTTGGGAAAGGGTCATAGAAACTTGATTTTTTCCAGTGTTTTTGATTGATAAGCTGAGCTAGATGCCTAAATCATTATTAATATGATAGAGAAAGTTCTGGGTGAAGACACAACTACAAACAATACCAGGTGTGGAAGAAAAGGGTAGAGAAGGAGTATGTAGAACTGGGATCTCAATAAGACTACTAGAAGAAACAAATGAAAAGAAAAATAATGATGTATCAAAAAGAAGTCAAAATCCCGTTCAATGAAATGAAAGGTGTTTTTACTGCACAATGAATTATTTCAAAGAGTGGAAGCCAAATTAATAATTGCATAAAAATAAAAAATTCTATTTTAGTGCTCCAAAAATGACAACTGGATCCACTAGGTAAAAATCTATTGTGGATTAAAGTACGAAAGCACTTTCTCGTAATTAGATATCCAACAGTGGTACAGGCTGTCCCTGGAAACGACAAGTAGCACACCTCCTAAAATGTTCAAAAAGAGCATAGAGATTAGCGTTACCATCAAAGGCATGAAAGATGAAAGACCGGTGACTCTAATTGCAGCTGCCTATTTAATCTGCCTTTTTGGTCAGGCAGTGACATGGGTTAAAAATTAAAAAAACAAAAACAAAAAAAAACCCAAAAAACTTGAAGACTGTATGATCAGTCAGGGATATTTTGGAAGAATTTTCTAATGTAAAGCTCTTTACTAGTCTAAAATCAAAACTTTAGTAGAAGTACAAAAGCAGAATTTGTAGTAAATAAATGGTTACTTTTACAGGCATCAAAATATAGGGCAAGGTAGATAGCTATATCTTTTAAATTTCCTTTGATTTTAATATAAGTAACATATTTTCATATACACTTGATAAAGAAAGATGATGACAACTTTCCTTGCCAAGTCATAAAGAAAGCTACTGAATAATTTTCTATTTATAGAACCTTTAATTAAAGGATGTTGTTTGATAGCAAATAAAAAATGTTGCTTAAGAAAGGGAGATGTAACCAGATATAGAATTAAACTTTAAAAAAAATTAAACTTCATTTCTTTGTCCTTTGTGGTTTTACAAGGGAAAGCAAATGATTACAAAATAAGTAAAAAATAAAATTAACAGCTAAAATAAAAATAAAACATAAATAAAAATAAGGAATTTACTTGTACAATGTATCATATCACATCTGATGCATTTTCGCTAATTCAAAGAGTTATGGGTATAAGAAGCAAGAGAGACTATTTGTCTATGCATGTGTAAAGAGACGATTTGATTTTAAGAAAGTCCTCCCACCAGCAAAATAAAAATTTTAGCAGCAGCTAAAGTATACATAAGTTAAAAAGCTGAGAAGAAACATAGTATTAAGAAGCAAAGTATATTTCCCTATTCACTTTTTTCAAAATACTTAAGAAAAGGTATTGTAAATAACATGAATAACATGTTATGCTTCCTAACTCAGTGTAACCAAGTTCTCAAAATCACAATATGACTTTTGTCAGGCAAGAGAAGAGAAATGTTACTGAACAACTTTAGAAATGTAAACAAACAAACAAAAAAATAGAATGTGATTAAAAACCTGAGATTTTATTTGTAGAATCTTCTAGGTTCTCAGCATTTGAGGTGGCTAAATTTTGGTCTAGAGATACAACAGCCCTTTTATCTTCATGGGTTCTTGCATCTGGGTTATGGTAGGCATCTATATTTTGTCTGTGCATCCTATTCAAATCAGCTGAGAGGGAAAAATAAGCCATTTATTTCAACACATACATTTTTGTAATTAGTATGCTTAACACATTTTCTCAAAGCAGAGAATCAGAGAGAAAACAACAGGACAGAATTGGAATAAATCAATGGTATCTTGGTGCCCTGAAAATAGAAACACAATTATTAAAACTTGTAAGATTTTCAAAAAATAACTTATAAAATAAACTCAAAATCAGTAGACCTTAAGAATTCAGTAGATCTGGGCGCCTGGGTGGCTCAGTGGGTTTAAAGCCTCTGGCTTCGGCTCAGGTCATGATCTCAGCGTCCTGGGATCGAGGCCCACATCGGGCTCTCTGCTCAGCAGGGAGCCTGCTTCCTCCTCTCTCTGCCTGCCTCTCTGCCTACTTGTAATCTCTCTCTCTCTCTGTCAAATAAATAAATCTTAAAAAAAAAAAGAATTCGGTAGATCTTTCACAACCCATAAAAACTATATTCATATCTATGTTACTTAAGAAGTTGGAATCTCTTTAATACAGAACAAACAGCAACAACTCAAAACAAATCACAGCAAAATTTACCCAACTTCATTAGCATTCATAATGAAAAAATATAATCATGCAGTGCAGAGTTTTAAAATATATCCATAAACTCTCTTGATGGTCCTCCCTTAAAAGATGAGAGTTCAAGTCCCCTCCCCTTAAGCATAAGCCAGAGTTAGTAACTCACTTCCTATGACTAGAATAATTGCAGGATGATGGCATATGACTTCCAAGGCTACTTCATAAAAGACATTATGGTTTTCACTTTGCTTGATCTAGTGTATCACTTACTCTGAAGAAAGCCAGCTACTTTATCATAATGGCACTGATGGAGCCCTATGAAAAGGCCCACATGACAAGGAGCAGGGGCTTCCTGAGCCATGTGAGGGAGCCATCTTGAAAACGGATTCTCCACTTCCAGTCAAGCCTTCGTATGACTATAGCCCTGGCTGACATTTTGGACCCCAAACTCATGAAAGACCCTGAGACAGAAACACCCAGCTAACCCATTCACAAATTACTGACTCATNCTCTCTCACTCTCTCTCTCAAATAAATAAAATCTTAAAAAAAAAAAAAGCAATTGGGAAACTAAGGAACTAAGGGACTAGTTGAAATCACAGAGAAACTAACTGCAAAAAGAACTGCCAACTGCCAAGAATTGGTAAGGAAAAAATAGCTAAGTGCTCCTGCAATCATCACCAAATCCTGGGATTTATCTGGATATGGGAGGTAAATGAAAACACAGATGATGATAAAGAGGATGATCATAAACACATGAACTAAAAGCTGTGGTCCCTGAAAGTCACCAAATTATACAAAAGAACTCAAATAGGAGATCACTATCTCATCATCCAAAATTCACTGTAACAGCATAAGATCACTATATAAAATGAGAAGTCAGAAATAACAATACCTACAGTATTCTTCCATTTTCTATTAGAAGAGTATTGTATATCAAGCTCACTCTTTCCAAGAGTGATAACCAGAGCTCTGTTACCAAATTAATGAATGCTCAAGGAATGCAATGTCATTTTGATATTCACTTACACAAACCACAAATTAAGAGATAAATGTCCTGTATGTAAAGAAACACAATAATAAACTTCAAAATGAACATGTTTTATACTTCACTACTGTGATTATACCCAGTCCTCTCAATGTCAATAAGTCAATGTGTTTATGTAAAAAGAAAACTGATGTCAGCAGAGTGCATAATTACTTAAGACTATCAGATTGAGCAATCAAGACAAGTCCATTTTGCTACCTATTGGAAAAGACTATCAATTAAGTAGTCATTCCTTGTCTATCTTTCTGTGAGGTGGTATGAATAATAAAAGGTTTGAAATCAGCTAAAAAATCAAAATTAAAAAAGGCACTTTGGCAAAGAATATAAATTTGCCAGCTCCAAAGATGCCACTGAAAAATGGCCTTTATTTAAAAGTATACCATCATATCATTTAATATAAAATTGCTAGCATTACAGAATTCTACAAAGAAGAGAATAACGAAAGAAAATATTACAGATTAATGAATGGGAAAATAGTTCTACTCTCTGAACAATTTATCAGACCAGGACCAAATTATGTGAGAACTACAGTAAACGATACCTAAATTTTTTTTACTCCTTGTTTAATAATCTTTTTTTTTATAAACCTAAATACTTTGAAATAAAAATTTTATTTTTCTTAAGATTTATTTACTTGTTTTAGAGAGAGGGAGAGCAAGTATGCACATGCATGATCTGGGAGAGGGGCAGAGGGAGAGAGAGAGAGAGAGAGAAGCAGACTCCCATCTGAGCACAGAGCCCACCACGGGTTTGACCCCATTACCCTGATATCATGATGGGGCTCAATCCCATGACCCTGATATCATGACCTGAGCCAAAATCAAGAGTCAGACACTCAACTGACTAGCCAGCCAGGTGCCCCATAAAATTAATTCTATAAGTTAGTTGCTTGAAGATAACAAAAACATTTTAAAGAAAATGGCTGAAAATATTTCTATAGGCCCAAAATTATTCAGCAATCATGACTGATTATTCAAACACTTCCACAAGTCAATTCAGAGAGCTAAAGAAAATTTCCAACCCTAATTGACTAATAACACATATTTCAAAATTAACTTAAAATATACATACTTAAGATCACAGTCTCTAAGACAAATAATCTAACTTGTGGTCCATGAAATATATCTCATGAACTTAAAAATATTAAAATAACAAAAAGTATATTCTCTGAATAAAAGAGAACATACACTAGAAGTGAACAGAAGAAAGTTACCTGGAAAATACCCAGATAATATGGAAATTTTTAAAACTCATGTCTAAATAATGGGTCAAAGANAAAAGAGAACATACACTAGAAGTGAACAGAAGAAAGTTACCTGGAAAATACCCAGATAATATAGAAATTTTTAAAACTCATGTCTAAATAATGGGTCAAAGAAAAAAATCACAAAATTAGAAAAGTTAATGGAATGAAAATACCACATATCAAAATTTGTGCTACAGTTAAAGCAGTACTCAAAAGGAAATTTAGAACATTTTTAAATGCATATATTAGAATAGAAATCAAATCATAATCTAAGCTTGCACACTGAGAAAACAGAAAAAGAATATTAAGTACAAAGCACACTAAAGGAAGAAATTGGAAAGATGAGAGCAAAAAATAAATGAAACAGGGCGCCTGGGTGGCTCAGTGGGTTAAAGCCTCTGCCTTCGGCTCAGGTCATGATCCCAGGATCCTGGGATCAAGGTCCGCATCGGGCTCTCTGCTCTGCAGGGAGCCTGCTTCCTCTCTCCTCTCTCCCTGCCTGCCTCTCTGCCTACTTGTAATCTCTCTCTCTGTGTCAAATAAATAAATAAAATCTTTAAAAAATAAATAAATAAATGAAACATGAAGAAAATAACAGAGTAAAATCAATGAAAATTAGAGCTGGTTCTATGAAAAGATCAACAAAATGAATAAATCTCCAGCAAGACTAGCTAAGAAAAAAAGAATACACAAATTACAAATATCAGGAATAAAAGAGAAACTATCACTATAAATCCTACAGACAGACATTAAAGAATAATAAAATACTGTGAACAATTTTATGCCAATAAATTCAAAATCTTAGATCAGGCTCTCTGCTCAGCAGGGAGCCTGTTTCCTCCTCTCTCTCTGCCTCTCTGCCTACTTGTGATCTCTCTCTCTCTGTGTCAAATAAAGAAATAAAATTTTATTAATTAATTAATTAATTAATTAATTAATTCAAAAACTTAGATAAAGTGGGTAAATTCCTTTAATGATTCAAACCACAAAAGTTCAAACGAGAAGAAACAGATAAACTAATGTCTTTATGTACTAAAAGAGTTGAATTCATAGTTTAAAAACTTCTACAAAAGAAAATTCCCAGTCCATGGGGCACCTGGGTAATTCAAGTCGTTCAGCATCTATCTTTTACTTCAGGTCATGATCCCAGAGTCCTGGGATCAAGTGCCGCATCGGGCTCCCTGATCTGTGGGAAGCCCGCTTCTCCCACTCCCACTCTCCCTGCTTGTGTTGCCTCCCTCATTGTGTCTCTCTCTGTCAAATAAATAAAATCTTTTAAAAAAGGAAGAAAAAGAAAATTCCCAGCCCAGCTGGCTTCATTGGTAAATTCTAGCAACAAAAGAGGAAATTTTCCCAACTCACATCTGTGAAGCCAACATCATTCCTGATTCCAAAACCAGACAACAAAATTATAAGAGAAGCAGAGAAGTATCACTTATGAGCCTAGATGCAAAGATCCCTAACTATTAGCAAATCAAATTCTACAATAAGAAATAAAATATGACTGACTAGGGTTGATGCCAGGATGAAAGAGCAGCTCAATATTTAAAAAATTAGTCAATGTGGGGCGCCTGGGTGGCTCAGTCGGTCAAGTGTCTGCCTTAGGCTCAGGTCACAATCCAGGGTCCTGGGATCGAGCCCTGCGTTGGGCTCCCTGCTCAGCAGAGGGTCTGCTTCTCCCTCTTCCTCTATCTGCTGTTCTGCCTAATTGTGCTCTCTCTCTGTCAAATAAATAATAAATATTTTAAAATTAGTATTAAATTTAATTTAGTATTTAAAATTTTTTAAATTAGTCAATGTAATTCACCATATATTGATAGAGTGAGAAAGATGAAATTATCATTTCAAAAGATGTAGAAAAGCACCTGACAAAATTCAACATATACTCATGTGAAAAATAGGAGGAATAGAAGAGGACATCCTAGACCTGATTAAAGAAAAAAATCTACGAAAAAACCTACAGCCAACATTACACTGAATGGTGAAAAGACTGAATGCTTTCCACCTAAAATTGGACAAGGCCATCTGTTCTCGTGATTTCTAAGCATTGTACGGAAGTTCCGAACAAGTGCAAAACATAAGCAAAACATAAGGCAATCAGATTGGAAAGGAAGAAATAAAACTGCAGATAACATGACTGTCTACATTAAAAAATCCAAAAGAACCTACAAAAAAAAATTACTAAAACTAACGGGTTAAGCAAGAACATAGAAAAATCAACTATTTTTCTATACACTAGTAATGAAAAAATGGCTACTAAAATTTTTTAATGTAGCATTTAACATTTAAAATAGCATTAAAATACATGAAATACTTATGGATACAATTAACAAAATACATTACAATATCTTAAAACTGCAAAATATTGCTAAAAGATGTTAACTAAGAGTAATAAGTAGATAAATATTCCACATTCATGGATTAAAAGACTCAATATAGTTAAGATGCTGGCTGTCCTAAATTGATCTTTTTGTAAATGCAATCTCAATGAAAATCCCACCACGCTTTTTTTTGAGGTTGGCAAACTGACAGTAAAGTTTAAATGAAAATGCAAGGGAGGAAGTCAAGTAAAAAAACAATCTTGAGAGAAAAGAACAAAGTTGGAAGACTCACACTTCTTAATTTCAAAACTTACTATAAAGCTACAGTAACCAAGAGAGTATGATATGGGCATAAGGATAGACATCTATATCAATGGAACAGAACATAAAGAATCCATAAATAATTGTATGGTCAACTGATTTTCAACAAGCGTATGAAGGCAATCCCATGTACAAAATGTTCTAAAATTGTGTGATTGTAGCACAGCTCTGTGAATATACTAAAAACTGCTGAACCATATATTTTATTTTTTTTAAAGATTTTATTTATTTATTTGTCAGAGAGAGAGTACAAGCAGTGTGAGTAGCAGGTAGAGGGAGAAGCAGGCTCCCCGCCAAGCAAGGAGCCCAATGTGGGACTTGATCCCAGGACTCCGGGATCATGACCCAGGCCAAGAACAGACGCTCAACTGACTGAGCCACCCAGGCATTCCTGAATTGTATATTTTAAAGGAATAAATTGTGTGGCATGGGAAATAAGAGCTCATTAAATTAAAATTTTAATTTCTCATTTGCGACACTGTGCTAGATTATGGAAGGTGTTATTAACATCATGGGAAGCTAGGTGAAGGGTACACTCTATATCTTTGCAACTCTTTTCTAAATCTTGAATTATTTCAAAATAAAAACCTTTTTTGGTTTGTTTTAAAACCACAATGAGATGTTCTACGTACTTAATAGAAAGGCTAAATACTAGGGCTGATGAGGACATAATGCAACCAGAAACCTTACGCGTCGCTGGTAAGAATGTAAAATGACACAACCACTTTGGAAAGTGGTCTAACAGTTTCTTACAAAGTTAAATATACACTTACTTACTATACATCCCAGGAATTCTATTCCTATGCATCTACCCAAGAAAGATGAAAATTTATGTGCACGTAAAGACCTGAAGGTAAATGTTTATAACAGCTTTATTTATAACAGCCTTAAATTGTAAACAAGACAAATATCCATCAACTGGTAAAAGGATACACAATTATGGTACCTTCACATAGCAGAATCCTATTCGGTAATAAAAAGAAGTAAACTACAGACATACAACAACATGGATAAATCATTAAAACTAAGAAAAAAAAGGACACAAAAGGCAATACTACTGTATCAGAACGCAGATCAGAGGTTGGCAAGGGTTGGATAAATTGGAAATGTTCTCTATCTTAATTGTGACAGTGGCTGCTGGAATCAGTTGTCAAAACTCATTGAATAATACACTTTAAAAAGGGTGAATTGTGTCGTATGTAAATTGTGCCTCAAAAATCAATATAAAAACAAACATCAACTGGGGCAAATAATATACATAAAAGAAATACAAATACTAAATCAAATATATGTGAGGAAACATTTAATCTATTAATCAGAGCTATGAAATACTTTTGTAATCTTTCAAATTGGTTAAGTATTTTTTAATTTTATTGATTTTTTGGGAGTAGTTTTTAATTTTAACATATGATAGATTCATGAAACATCACCATCCCTAAAATCACTTTAAGAATATACATGTATGTAACCATTAGAGAGGGGCTTCTTCACTTAGCATAATTTCTCTGAAGACTCAAGTTATTATGTACATCAAGAGTTCATTCTTTTAATTACTAGTTGGCAACCCATGGTATGAATGTACCACAGTTTGTTTATTCATTCACCCATTAAAAGTCATTAGAACATTGTTTGTTTTATTGGAACTTGAAAAAAGAACTTTAATGAATAAAGAGCTAAGAAAGTAAACAAATTTTAAGTGTTGTACAAATAATAAAAATGAGAGATATTTACTATAAAAGGGGGGATTGATGCAAAAAAAAGGAGTTGATGCTATTCTAGTCATCTGAGTAATAGATTTTAATATTTATTAATAACTACCTTTTCTTATAGAGATCTTCCCTAGAGAGCTAAGGATAAACATTAAATTTCCTTAAAATCAAAGATTAAACAGGAGTAACTAGAAAAGCCAGCAGCCAAATTTAAGTTGGCCAGCAGGAAGTACAAAATTTACATGATCTTGGTTATTACATGAAGTAAAGCAGAATACAGATCTTTACTACATTTTTCAAATATAAAAGAAAAATTACATTCCTTCCCTTTCCTCCCTCTCTAAAACAGATCAGTCACAAACAAACTGATACCCCTTAAGGGATGAGTTTACTNCAGTGGGTTAAAGCCTCTGCTTTCGGCTCAGGTCATGATCTCAGGGTCCTGGGATCGAGGCCCGCATCGGGCTCTCTGCTCAGCAGGGAGCCTGCTTCCTCCTCTCCCTGTCTCTCTGCCTGCCTCTCTGCCTACTTGTAATCTCTCTCTCTCTCTGTCAAATAAATAAATAAAATCTTTAAAAAAAAAAAAAAGAAAAAAGAAAATACCATTTAAAAAAGAGTTCCACTGTATTTGATAAAATAGTATACTTTTCTATAACATGGCATGACTATCACATTAAATAAGCAAAGTAAACTTTACCGCTAAAAATGAAAAACACAGAAAAGTTTGCTTCATTACTGTTAGATCAAACAATTCTAAAACAGTATTTTGTAATTCAATAACCCACATTTATCCTACTCCCTTCTACCAACTAAACACATACAGAACAACATAATTGTATCGTGTGGCCTGGAAACAATCTTAGAGGTAAGCTTGAAAGTCCTATGAAATTATTCTATTCCAGTGTTTACTAAAATTTCAGTCATTTAAGCACCTCCTTCCTAGTAACTATTATGTTTTTATCAATTCATAATTTAAATTCACTACAGCCAAGAGTTGACTAGATGCTTATCAATCTCATATCCTCCTCCTAGGCACTATAGTTAGGTCTCCTTATAATTAGGTCTGAATATTGGAGCAAAGACAAAGCAATATTCCCTCTACTTCTAGGCCAGAACCCCCACAAAACTCTCAATTCATTCTCCCACCACTGAACCCTGTTTGGCTGCTAGAAGTGAAGGATTTCAAAGTGGAAGAATGACACAAGAGAAAAGCCCTGGATTCCTAAGTTGCCTCGTTGAGCAGAACCACCCAAAGAGCAACAGAATGTGACGTAAGTGAGAAGTAACTTTTACAGCCTTAAGCCTTCAGCCTCAAGCTTCTGATAATTAGGGGTTGGTTGTTAAAGCGAGTTTTGTTAAATGCCTGAATGAATACCTGTACTTTAAAAGGAAATGTTATACCACTATCCTTAAATGAAAAATCAGTGTTTTCTTTTAAATATATATATTCAAATAAACATTTAACTTTTAAAATAAGAAATGTTTATCTATGTATCACCTAAAATCACCGCATCTATAAAAAGAATAAGAGTTCCAGTCTTCAAAACCATGAGCAAAGTATGAGGTAAAGATAGGAAAGGAACAAATCCTTTGGGAAGAAAAGAGTTATCACAGTAATTTAAGTGGGTCTCAAATACATCTTTTTTAAAAGCCACCTTTAACAAAGCAAAAGTATAATATTTAAGAACTCTTAATAACTCAATATCCAGAAAGTATTCTGATTACATCCCTCAACTATCCCTATAATAATGTGTAATACCTGAGGAACAAAATGAAATCTACATTTTTACCATTTAATGGGTTTCTATTACTCATTTCTAATAAAACAATTTTCAAAAGCCTTGTCTATTTTTATTCTTATCTAAAAGTTAATCAGAAACCATCTCAATATATATAACAAGTTGTATAAAACCTCCTTTTTTTCAAAATGCTGACTGTTGTAGTTTCTAGATCAAACATTTTTTTTTTTTTTAAGAGAGGGAGAGAGAGCATGTGAAAGTTGGGGGGAGGCAGGAGGGTCAGGGAGCGGGAGAGGGAGAGAGAGAGAGACTCTTAAGCAGGCTACACATCCAGCACAGAGCCCAAGGTGGGGCTCAATCTCACAACCCAGAGATCATGACCTGAGCTGAAATCGAGAGTCAGACACTTAACCAACTGAGAGACCCAAGCACTCCTCTAGATCAAACATTTTTGAGAGTACATAATTAAAAGACATATCGATATGATTCTGCAACCTGCCAGAAAGTTTCTGAGATCTGGTCTTTATTTTTCCATGGAGTCCTTGCACTGTGCAGGTATATGGCATCTATGAAATACTGTATCCCACAACTATTTCAGATCACTTATTTTAAATATGTCTTATTAAAAAAAACTTTTTTTAGTAAGAGTTTTGTTATTTTTACCAGGATGTTTTTAAAAATCTAACTACTAGCTTAGGTAAAAAACTGCCAACTAACATGAACTTTTCTCTGCAATTGAATTATTATCATTAGAGGATGAAAAACACATAATAAAATTAAATGAATAGTATTCCAAAAAAAAGAAAAAGAGACTTTCTAACCTGTTATTATATATATTACAAAACATCTCTTTTGCATTAAGCTACACAAAAAGAAACCTTGCCTTACAGGCTATGATTCCCACTTCTTCTACCCCTCCGCCATTCTTTTAAAAATTTAAAAATACTTTGGTTTCTTTTAAAAACAACAGATCAATGGAAATAACATACTTATCAGATTTCCTTTTGCATCTCTCAGAGGAGCACCACCTCCACCTTTTCCCCAGGGGTTGTAACTTCTCATTTCAGCTTCTAATTTAGCTTCATATTCTTCTTTTTCTTCACGTTCTCTCTTCCTTCTTTCTTCTCTTTCCCGAATCTTGGTAATATTAAGACACATTAGTATTAACAACTATTCTGATACAAAACGTTTAGTTTTAATATCAGTTTTTATTTTTCTTATTAGAGAAAAAAACTGGAGTGGTTTTTTTTTTTTTTTTTACAATCTGGTTCACTATAAAATTTGAAATCACAAATCTATGGAATACCCAATTTAAAAACACTTCCTTGGCTAGAATAAATAGCTGTTGGTACCTCACATCATTGCTACTAGTGTGCTTTCCAGCCACTGATGCCAGTTGTGATTGAACAAATTCTTCCTTCCCACCAACTTCTACCTGAGCCACTCTTCCCTAACCTCACCAGTTGCATGAGGACCAACAGGATCTCCCTACTTCCCTTTTCCATCTATCCTTTTATGGGACCTGGCCAGCCACAAACTACTCCCCACATCTCACCAGACCTACTTTACCCTGGGCAAACTCCTTTCCCAGAATTCAAAAGGTTGAAGGTTCAAAGCTATTTGGAGAATTCTTGGCTACTTTAAGTACAACTTTATGAATGCATACAAAACAGTCTTTTCATCAAGTATAAGCACAGGTTTGATCTCTAGGAATGGACAGGCAATGAAAAAGTATCTACACTTTGAAAAGTTACTCTTAAAATCATAACCACACATACACACACACACATACAAAAATCATAACCACATCCATGGAAAATTTAAGCAACCACTCCATCAAGGCTAAGAAGTCATCACATACATGAAATAAAATTCTAGAATTAGGAAATGTAGTTTTGTCAGCAGTGTTTTTAATATACTCATTTGAAAACAGACATATAAATTCAATCTTTTATTTGTAGAAACCTACCATCCAAAAAAATAAAGTTATAATTCTAAAATTTAAAAAAAAAAATCCATTTTCAAGGAGGTTGCCCACGTAAAAACTGAACAAAAAGAGCTTTAGAAAAAATCCAACTGGAATTTTATAGAAAAGTACTTCAGATGGACATATACCTACCAAGAGTCCCAGAATCAGCTCAGAGATATGGATACTCCCCCCAGAACCCCATACATTTAATATAATTACTTTTAAGTAAACTCTCTTCAAATATTACAAACTACAATAGAACCCATTATCCTCCTCCCTAAAAGGGTTCTACTTCTTTTTTCTCTTAGTTCATACTCATAGCCTCATTATTCACATAGACTACAAAATTCAGAATCATCTTCAAACCCTCTGTTCTTTCTCATTCCCTGTATCTAAGTACTATCAATAAATCCCAGAGTTGTCTTCTAGATGTCCTCCCATCTTCCCCATCTAGTCAGGGCCTCCTTACCTCCTGTCTGGACTGCCTCAAGAGTCTTCTGAAAGGTTTCTCTGCCACATCTCTTTCCCAATCACATTCATCACAACTAGCTATCCTCCTAAAACTTAAAGGTATTCACGTCAAGTATTCTTTTCACTTACTGGCTTAAACTTTCCTCCCTTAGGCTCTCTGTAACAGGATGAAACTGAAAATTCCTTATTAGTTAATTCTTCACAATCCAGCACAATCTAACACTTCAGTCCCTTCTCCCACATCGATTTCCATTCCCTGAATATGCTAGGAATTTAAAATTTATTCATTGTATAACATGCAGTTCAAGTATCAATAACACATGAAGCCCTCCTAACTGCCAGGCATTTATTCTTCTCATCCTATGCTTCCAAAAGAATTCTAATCTAGCTGAATCAAAATTTCTCGTAGTGAAATAAATGACTGGTATTGTTTTCTCCTCTGCCAAACTGAGTTCTAAGAGACCACTGTGCTAACACATAAAATGTTCAACATTAAATGAATGAATGAATGAATACCTGTTGCTGCAAAGCTTCTTGGTAAGATTGAAGTGACTGTTTTGAAGGCTTTGGTTTATCTTCAAAAAACAATCCTGAATTTATTGCTCGATCACTTGCAATTTTCAGTTCATTCTGTCCAACCATATTCCTATATCAAGTACACAATAATTTTAATCCACCATGACAAAGCCAGAATATAAAACCCCTTTGAAATAGCATAGTGTTTAAGTAGATTTAAAAACACAGAAAACTGTTTCTCTGTAGCTCAAAGAGAAATCCTTAAGTAAATGTCCCCTTATTAAGCTCTCTCTACTGTCTCTGTTTCACAATTAATGGAACTTTCAAATTTATTAGCTTTCTTGACCTATGTGGCAGATACACGAGGGTAAAAACTTGGTGATAATACATCAAGCAGTGTTTATATATGACTTATACACTTTTCTGAATGTAGAGAAATAACAATATGGTAGAAGTCTCCCAATATCATAACTAATAATTCACTTAATAAATGTACTCTAATATAAAGAGTAACTTCTCAGCCATTGCAAAAATAAAATAAAACTACAGTAAAAAGTCTGTCCCAAATAAAACTCAAATTTTTAAAAAACTTGCAAGGAATCAAAAATAAAAAAATAAAAAAATAAAACTTGCAAGGAATCAAAGGAAAAATTTAAAACATATTATGGGTATATAAGTCTCAAGCAAAAAAGTTCTATTTGTCTTAAATACAGGAATGCAGCCACTTTGACAAAAGCAATACATTTAAAAATCTGAATTACAAAAGATAAACTCAAATATTAGTTTTAAAATAAAACTGTAACTATTAAAGAGACTATAAGAGGTTTCTCATCTCCAAAAACATCATTTCAAATAATGAATTCCTTTTATGTATCTAACTTACCCAATTTATTTACAATCTTTTAATAGGATAAATAGATATGTTTATGTATACTGTCTCCCTGGGTCATGAGAGGATAAAAGAAAAGATGAGGATGGGGCGGCTGGGTGGCTCAGTTAGTTAAGTGTCCAACTCTTGATTTCAGCTCAGGTCATGATTTCAGGGTCATGAGACCGAGCCCCAAGCTAGGTGTGGAGTCTGCTTAAGATTCCCCCCTCTCCCTCTCCGCTTCCCCCCCCTCCAAATTTTTAAAAAGAAAAGGAAGGGTGAGGAAAGCCAGAGCAAATGGTTCCTAAAAGATGTCAGACATTTTTCTTTTTTTAAAGGTTTTATTTATTCATCAGAGAGAGAGGGAGAAACAGGGAGTGAGCACACAAGCAGGGAGAGGAGAGGGAGAAGTAGGCTCCCTGCTGAGTGAGGTGCCTGACATAGGACTCAATCCCAGGACCCTGGGATCATGACCTGAGCCGAAGGCAGATGCTTAATCCACTGAGGCACCCAGGCATCCCTGTTAGACTTTTTAAGAGCAAGAGGGCTCTGCATGTGCAAATGAATAAAGAAGGTTGAAAGGGTTTTTTATTTAATTAATTAATTAATTTATTTATTTATTTATTTTATTTATTTAAGACCAATCTCTCAAAATAAACTGGCTATAAATTTCAAAATCTGTAAGAATTTATCAAACTCAACACCCAAAAAAACCAAAAAATCCAGTCAAGAAACAGGCAAAGACATGAATAGACATATCTCCCACATCTCCAAATTAGACATATAAATGGCCAACAAACACATGAAAAAATGCTCCACATCACTCAGCAGCAGGGAAATAGAAATCAAAACCACAAGGAGATACCACATCACACTAGCCAGAATGGCTAAAATTAACAAGTCAGGAAACATCAGATGTTGGTGAGAATGTAGAGAAACCCTCTTACACTGTTGGTGGGAATACAAAATGTGCAGCCACTCTGGAAAACAGTATGGAGATTCCTCAAGAAGTTAAAAATAGAACTACCCTATGAGTCAACAATTACACTACTATGTATTTATCCAAAGGATGCAAACAGTGATCTGAAGGGGCACCTGCACCCCAGTGTTTATAGCAGCAATGTCCACAAGAGCCAAATTATGGAAAGAGCCCAGATGTCCATCGACAGAAAAATGGATAAAGGAAATGTGGTATATATATACCACATGNTGGAAAGAGCCCAGATGTCCATCGACAGAAAAATGGATAAAGGAAATGTGGTATATATATACCACATGTGGAATATGACTAAGCCACCATGAAGAACGAAATCTTGCCATTTGCAACAATGTGGCTGGAACTAAACAGTATTATGCTAAGCAAAATAACTCAGTCAGAGAAAGACAAATACCATATGCTTTCATTCATATGTGGAATTTAAGAAACAAAACAGATGAACACAGGGCAAGGGAAGGAAAAATAAGAGAAAAACAGAGAGGGAGGCAAAGCATAAGAGACTCTTCACCATAGGTAACAAACTGAGGGTTGCTAGAGAAATGGGATAAATAGGTAACAGACATTAAGGAGGCCACTTGTTATAATGAGCACTGGGGTGTTATATGCAACTGATGAATCACTAAATTCTACCCCTAATACACTACATGTTAACTAAACTGAATTTAAATAAAAAATTTAAAAACAAATAAATTTGAATAAAAAATAAAAAATAAGAACTTNACATGTTAACTAAACTGAATTTAAATAAAAAATTTAAAAACAAATAAATTTGAATAAAAAATTAAAAAAAAGAACTTTTTTATAGCTGAATAGTATTTCATTTATATGGATATAATGATTTTTGTTTATCCATTTTTGGATATTTGAACTGTTTATACTTAGAAGTATTATAATACTGTTATGAACATATACCTACAAATTTTTGTGTGCACATATATTTATATTTCTCTTAAGTATATACCTAGGAGGACAATTCAAGTGATGTTTGATAAGCATGTTTAACTTTTTAAGAAACTGCCATTTCCTCCAACTGCTTTTTATATATTGACTTTGTATTCAGCAATGCTGCTAAAATTATGAATTTAATATTTTACCAGCATTTAAAAAATAAACAGAAGAAAAAATACATGAAGTTAGATACTTTTTTTTCCTTTTTTTCAATGAGTCATTATAGATTTTACTGATGATATTAATGGCTTAAGACTAGTAGAATCTTTAAAACCCTGCCCAGCTTATGAGACTTGGGATGGAAATTATGCCAAAGGTGGTCCTAAGTATGGGGTAAAGTTGCAGCAGTGATTCCTCAGCAAATGAAGACTCCTCTTCCTCTCCTCCTTCCTTTTTTTCCATCTTTCTCTGGTGATCCAGAGCTCTTACTACTTAGAAATCATCCAGACTATCAAGTGCACCACATAGACGACGTAGTCAAATTTACTGACATGCAAGAAATGAATGTGACAAAGTGGTTATTAAGAACAATGCCAATATCAGAACTGGAGAAGTGGATGACACTGTCAAAGTCACAGGAGATAATTTGGTCCTCAGTGTAGCCACAGATGCCCATCAATGTATCTCCTAATTTTTGGGAAGGGAATCCGTGACATTTCCTTTGAGAATTTAATTAAAAACTATCTACTTTCATTGCAGAAACACACACGCATATATATATATATGTATGGGGAATATACATAGGAAATATGTGTGTATATACATATATACACAAAAATTATGCATATAATTATATATACACAAAATTATGGATTATTATGAATAATCCATTCAATGGATTTATATAGGCTCTCTGAAACCTACACACCTCACATTAAGAAATTACAAACATCCTTTTCAGGATGTTTGCTCTAAAGTTCTTTAATGTGGTCCTGAATAGACCTTGCTCACCAAAAAGATAGTACTTCGTATAGGTGGCAAACACTGGTTTACAAAGTAATTATAACCTCTTCTGGTATTACAAATCATTACAGTGTAATTTTGACAAGTTCCCTAAAGTGTGTCAAAGAGTTAAGGCTTTGAAGCCAGAAAAAACTACTTTAGATTTCTAACTTAACTGCTTATTGACTGAGGACTTAGGGAAGTGACTTTATATAGCCAAGTTTCAATTTCTTCAGTTGCAAATATTGATAGATATAATGTATAATGTATACAATGACAGGACAGTGGCATACACTACTCAGTAAAGTGAAATTGCTACTATTACGACAATTGTTGTTTTAGTATATGTGTACCCAATTTGGACAATTAAAATTCTAAGGACAAGTCAGCAATCAGTGAATACAGTTTTGGGGACTGAATGGCAGACTTACAAGTCCCTTTCCTGTAACGTTTTTACCTATAAATTAAGCTATGTTAAAGAAATAAAACATTGGAAAGAAGACAGATCATGTGCACACCAAAATAGTTAACAGAATTACAGGTTCCTTCTGCCTCTAATTAGGCTAAAATGCTTGGAAATAAAGATAAATACAGTAGGAAATAGTGTGTATGAAATTAAGGAGGTAATTCCACTATTTAACTGTTATTATTATATCACAATTTTACACTTAGTAATGTCACATTCATTAAAACATAACAGTGGGGCGCCTGGGTGACTCAGTGGGTTAAAGCCTCTGCCTTCTGCTCAGGTCTTGATCTCAGTGTCCTGGGATCGAGCCCCGCATTGGGCTCTCTGCTCAGCAGGGAGCCTGCTTCCTCCTCTCTCAATCTTTCTCTGCCTGCCTCTCTGACTTGTGATCTCTCTCTCTCTCTCTCTCTGCCAAATAAATAAATAAAATCTTAAAAAAAAAAAAAAAGAAAAACATAACAGAAAAAAAGATAACTTAAAAAACAACTACACTGGGGACAGGACTCACAACTAACAGTAAATGGGTATGAGGGATCTCGCGGAGATGAGTGTTCTAAAACTAGGAAACACTTCCACAATGGCAAAGTGGGGACCTCTAAAAATCTGCTACTCCATTTAAGTATTGAAAACACTGTTAAAAATTCCCCAAATCAACTTTTTTATAATTCTGAAAATTAATGTAAGGCAAGTTTTAAAAAATTAAAAAAAGAAAAACTTTCATTAAGAACAATAATCTTTATGGTAGGTGAACCTGTCCTTTCCCATTCAACTTCTACCTAGCTCTACTGACACCTTAAAATCCAACAGCCCGCCACAAATGACAGCTGTAAAAACCAGCAGCCCACTGCCACTGGAAATGCAGAACAGGTTTGGAGCTCCCCCAACAGACATCTAGAGCTTTCTAGCCTCTCTACAAAGATGTCACTTTGACCTATCTGGCAGCTCCCTGGATAAGCTCCATTCTTAAAGCCTGCCTTTATTAAACACATACTTAGAGGTTGCTCGGTATAAATATTCTTATCATGAAGTGTTTGTAGAAAACAATCAGCAGCAATTGTTCAACATTACAGTCATTTGTGCCAGCAAAACCACTGGGGCAAAGGCCTGACCTCCATCCTCCCAATAAAAAAAAAAAATTCAAAAGAAAAATAAGGGAAAAACATACCCACAGGGGCTTGAAAAACTAACATATTCCTATGAATCTAGAAAGCCACATACATATGCAGAGTTACACAGATATCCAAAAAGGCTGTGAGAACACCCTGATCTCTCACTTCTGCTGGTATTGAGACTCTGTGCTAGAAGAAAGTAAAGGCTAAAGCAGAAATGAAAACTGCTGGAGTACTGTACTGAACAAGCCCCAACGCAAACACAAAACACTCAACAAAGAGTATTAGAGATTTAAGTCCTTTAAGAAAATTAAAGCCCTCTAAGGAAATCTCTGTCCTGTTATGACCTAACTATTAAGCTCACTCAGAAGAGGCATCAGTAGCCATACATGACAAAGAATATAAACTTTACAGAATTAGTTCAAAATAGCTACTTTAAAAAGAATCACAATGACAAATAAGCAACAATAACCCTTAGGGAACGGAGAAAATCAGATTTCCACAGTTGCCACATTATATCTTTTTAAATGTCCAGTTTTCATTAACAAATTTTTATGAGACTAGCAAAGAAACAGGGAAGTTTGGACCATATACAGGAAAAAGAAATCAGTCAATACAAATTGTCCTTAAGGAATCCCACATGTTGGACTTGCTGGACAAAGACTTTGAATGAGGTATTACAAATACCGTAGAAAAACTAAAGAAAACCATATCTAAAGAATTAAAGGAAAGGAGAAGAACAATGTTACACCAAATAATATCAACAAAGGGAAGTTATTTAAAAAAAATAAAGATATTACAGAGTTGGGAAGTACAAAAACTGAAAAGACATATTCACTAGAGGGTTTCAACAGCAGATTTTAGCAGGCAGAAGAAAGAAAAAAAATCACTGAACCTGAAGATAAGTCACTTGAGATTATCCAGTCTAAAGAACAGAAGGAAAAATGTTGAAGAAAAATGAACAGAATTTCAGAGACCCTGTGGGACACCATCAAGTATACCAATATACAAATAGGAATCTCAGAAGGAAAGGAAACAAAGAGAGGGACATAAAGATGTTTGAATAATAGCTAAAAATTTCCCAAATTTGATGAAAAATATTAATCAGCACATCCAATAGCTCATCAAATTCTAAGCAGGAAAACTCAGAGATCCATACATATACACATTATAGTCAATCCGCCTAAAGACAAAGAGAGAATCTTGAAGATAGCAAGAAAATAACAACTCATCATGTACAAGGGATCTTCAGTAAGATTAATAACTCATCATAAATCATGAAGACCAGAAGGCAATGAGATGACACTCAAAATGCTGACAGTAAAAGAATTTAAACCAAGAATTCTCTACCCAGGAAAGCTATCCTTCAAAAATAAAAGCAAAATTAGAACATTAAAGCTAATTAGGCCATTCAGTAAAAACTGAGAGAAGTCATCACTAACAGACGTGTCCTATAATATTGAATAAAGCACTTCAGATTGAAATAAGGAACACTTGACAGCAACTGGAGTAAACACAAAGAAATAAAGAACATCAGTAATAGTAACTATACAGAGGCAAAGATAAAAGATATTACAAGTATGTTTTTAGTTGCAACTGTATTCTTCTCTAACTTAAAAGACAAATACACAAAGAAACAAAGGAATAAGAAAGAAAAAAAAAGTATAAAACTGTGTTGACAAGTGTAAATGTATAAAGATGTAATTTGTATGACAAAAACAGCATCAAGGAAAAGGGAAGGAAAATTGAGAAAAAACTTTTACTATTGCATATTAATATTGACCTAAACTAAGTCCTTTTAAATTAACACAGTAATTTTAATCTGTAACAAAAACACAAAAAAACCCCACAAAAATCAAACTAGAAGAGAATTAAAAAGGAATGCTATAAAATATTTAATATAAGGGTACCTGGGTGACTCAGATGGTTAAGTACCTAACTCTTGATCAAGTCCTGCATCAGCGGCAGGCTCTGCGCTTAGCAGGGAGTCTGCTTCTCTCTCTTCATCTCCCTCTGCCCCTCCCCTGGTTAGCAGGTATATGCACATGCTCTCTAGATCAATCAATAAATAAAATCCTTAAAAAAATATTTAACATAAAATAAAACATTAACAGAGGAACAGAAAAACAAAAAGATATTTTTTAAGAAAGCAAAATAGCTGACAAAAATTCTACCTTAATAAGAATTGCACTATACGTAAATTTAGGCAGAGTCTAGCAGAAAAGGGTCGGCCAGGGTGGCAGGCGGTGCTGGGAGGAGTAGAGGAAGACAGACCCGGATGCAAGTATGTGGTCTGCAGGGACACACTTTAGATTCAAATACACGAATAGAGGGTAAGACATGGAAAATTATATAGCATGCAAGTTAACCAAAAAAAAAAAAAAAAAAGAACAAGAGTAGCAACATTTATAACAGACAAAATACTAGACACACAAAGAATCTTTTATATTGATAAAGGGTCAACTTATCATTAAGACATAAGAAACATACATGTATATAACTACAGAGACCCAACATATAAAAAGCAAAAACAGAACTGAAGAAACAGAAAAATCAAAAATAATAGTTAGTGACTTCAATACTTCACTTCTAATAATAATAGATAGGACAACTGAACAACTGCACAGAAGATCAACAAGGAAATACAGAAAATAATATTATAAGCCAACTAGATCTAAGACACACTTGATGGAATGATCCACTCAACAACAGGACAATGCATATTCTTCTCAAGTGTATACAGAATTCTCCAGCACAGACCATATGTTAGGTTATAAAACAAGCCTCACTAAATTTAAAAGTATTGAAATCATACAAAGTATGTTCTCCAACTGCAACAGAATTATACTAGAAGTTAGTAAGAAAAGGAAATTTGAGAAATTCACAATTGTGTGGAAATTAAACAACACACTCTAAAGTAAACAAGAGGTCAATGAAGAAATCAAAGGAGAAATTGGAAAATACTTTGAGATGAATGAAAATAGAGGCAACATACAAAATGTCAGGAATGCAGCTAAAATAGTACTCAGAGGAAAATTTATAGTTATATATATTAAAAGGGAAGACACCAAATCAATAACCTAACCTCTCACCTTCAAAAACTAAAGAGCAAACTGAACCCAAAGTAAGCAAAATGAATGAAACAAAAAGATCAGAGCAGAAATAAATGAAATGGAAATTAGAAGCACAAGAGAGAAAATCAGCTAAATCAACAGTTAATTCTTTAAAAAGATCAACAAAATTGACATAAGTTTAGCTATAATGACCAAAAAAAAAAAAAGACTAAAATTATTGAAATCAGGAATAAAAGAAGAAGTATCACTTCTGACCTTATAAAAATTAGAAAGACTGTAAGGCAATACTATGAACAACACTATGCCAACAAATTAGATCATCTTAATGACATAGGTTAATTCCTAGAAAGCTACAAACTACCAAAACAGACACAAGAAAAATTTAAACAAACTGATGACAAGTAAAGACACTGAATTGGTAATTAAAAAAAATTCCCACAAAGAAAAGACAAAAGCCAACTAATTTTCTGGTAAATTCTACCACAATGAAAGAATTAACAACAATATTTCACAAACTCCAAAGTAACAGAAAACAGAGGAACACTTCCAACTAATTCTATTAGGCTAGTGCTATCCTGATACCAAAATCAGACATGAACGGACACCTGGGTGGCTCAGTCAGTGGAGCGTCCAAGTCTTGGGTTTCAGCTCGGGTCGTGACCTCAGAGTAGTGGGACTGGGCCCCCTACTGGGATCCACCCTCAGCTCACGGTCCTTGAGATTCTTTCCCCCTCCGTTCTCTCCCTCCCCCGCATTCATGCTCTCTCGCTCTCAAATAAATAAAAATTTTTTTAAAAATCAGACATGAAAACAAAACCAAAGACTAATATCACTCATAAATATAGAGGTAAAAATTCTCAACAAAAAATTAGCACACTGAATAAGCCAGCAACACATAATAAGGATTATACTTCATGACCAAGTGGGATTTATCATAGGAATTCAAGGTTGATTTAATATCTGAAATTAATCAATATGATACACCATATTAATAGAAAAAAGAACAAAAACCTGAAAACCTTCTCAATAAATGCAGAAAAAACATCTGGCAAAATTCAACTTCTAATTTAGAAATATGTTGAAATATGTTAAAATTCTAAACACCATTTATGATAAAAACAATCAACAAAGAACAGAAGGAAACTTCCTCAAGTTGATAAAGGCAATTACAAAAAAACTATAACTAACATCACACTTAATGGTTATAAATGCCTTCCACTTAAGATCAGAATAAGATAAAGATATCCACTCTCATAATATCTATTCAACATTGTACTGAAGGTTCCAAGCAAGACAATTAAGGAAGAAATAAATAAGGAAGAAATAAAAGGCTTAAGAATGGAAAGGAAGAAATAAAATTATCTTCATTTACTGATGACATAATCATGCATACAAAAAATGCTAAGAAATCCACTAAAACTGTTGAGAGTTCAGTAAAGTTGCAGGATACAAGATCAATACACAAAATTCAACTGTATTTATACAAACTAGCATGAATAATACAAAAATGAAATTAAGAGAACAATTCCATTCACATCACCAAAGAGTATTAAATACTTTGGAATAAATTAAACAGAAGTTAAACAGTCTAAAAGTTATAAAATATTATCAGAAGAAATTAAAAACCCCAAATAATTTTAAAGACATCTCACATTCATGGATTGGAGACTTAGTATTGTTAAGATATAAAACTAAACTATAAAGAAATAGAAAGTCTGGAAAGACCTTTAACTAGTAAGGAAACTGAATCACTAATCAACAATTTCCTGACAGAGTAAAGCCATGAACCCGATGGCTTCAATGGTAAATTCTACCAAACACATAAAGAAAAACTATCACCGATCCTTCCCAAACTTTTCCAAAAACTTGAAGAGGGAAGACAACCTAACACATGTTGGGAAGCCAGCATTACCCTGATGTCCAAACCAGACAAAGATGCTACAAGAAAATTACAGACCACTTAATGTATTGCTTATTTATTAATATAATAAATATTGCTTATGACCACTGATGTAAAAAATCCTCAACAAATACTAGCAAGCTAAATTCAAAAGCCTATTAAAAGAATTAAACACCATGGTCAAAAGGGGATTTATTCCTGGAATACAAGGATGTTTAACATATAAAAATCAATCAATATTATATACCACATTAACAGAATGGAGGGAAAACAAACACATGATCACCTCAACTGATGCAGAAAAAGAATGATAAAATTCAACAATCTTTCTTGATAAAAACACCCAACAAACTAGAAATAAAAGGAAACTACCTCAACACAATAAATACCATATTTAAGAGACGGAAAGCTTTTCCTCTAAGATCAGGAACAAAGCAAAAGTACTCACTTTCTCTACTTCTATTGAACATAGTATAGGAAGTTCAAGCCAGAGCAATTAGGATAGGAAAAAAAAAGTAAAAGGCATCCAAACTGGAATGTAAGAAGTAAATTTCAGTTCATTGATGATATGATCTTATATACAGAAAACTCTAAAGATTCCACACACAAAAAATACCTGTTAGTAAAACAAATTCAACAATGGTAGGATACAGTTAACACACGAAAATCAGTTGCATGTCTATACACAAACAATGAACAATCTGAAAAGGAAATTACAAAAGCAATTCTATTTATAAAAGCACCAAACAGAACAGAATACATAAAATTTAAGTTAACCACAGCGGTGAAAGACTTGTACATACACTAAAAACTATAAAACACTGCTGAAAGAAATTAAAGAAGACAATAAATGGAAATGTACCCCGTTTATGGATTAAAAGAGTTAATATTGCAAAGATGTCAATACTACTCAAAGTTATGTGCACATTCAATGCAAGCCTTACCTAAATCTCAATGATATTTTTAGCAGAAATAGAGANTAAAATTTAAGTTAACCACAGCGGTGAAAGACTTGTACATACACTAAAAACTATAAAACACTGCTGAAAGAAATTAAAGAAGACAATAAATGGAAATGTACCCCGTTTATGGATTAAAAGAGTTAATATTGCAAAGATGTCAATACTACTCAAAGTGATGTGCACATTCAATGCAAGCCTTACCTAAATCTCAATGATATTTTTTGCAGAAATAGAGAAACCTTTACTAAAATTTTATTTTCTCAAGGGACTTCAAATAGTCAAAAAACTTTTGAAAAAGAACAAGCTACAGGACTCACACTTCCTGATTTTAAAACATACCCCAAAGCCACAATAAACAAAACAGCATGATACTGGCATATAAAGAGACATACAGAACAAATGAATAAAGCTCAGAACTAAATGCATGCATGCATGCAAAGTAAAATGATTTTTGCAAGGGTGCCATGACCATAGAATAGGAAAAGGACAGTCTTTTCAACAAATCATGCTAAGAAAATGATCTCCACATGTGAAGAATGAAGCTGGACCTTTAATAACACTTCATACCAAAGTTAACTCAAAATGAATCAAAATCCTCAATGTAAGACCAAAAACTATAAAACTCTTAGAAGAAAACATAGGGCAAAAGCTTCACAATATTGGATTTGGCAATAATTTCTTGTATGGGACACCAAAGACACAGTCAAAAAAGAAAAAAATAGGCAAATAAAACTTCATTAAGATTAAAATTTTGTGGGCACCTGGATGGCTCAGTGGGTTGAAGCCTCTGCCTTGGGTTCAGGTCATGATCTCAGGGTCCTGGCATCAACGCCCGCATCAGGCTCCCTGCTCGGCAGGGAGCCTGCTTCCTCCTCTCTCTCTGCCTGCCTCTCTGCCTGCTTGTGATCTCTCTCTCTCTCTGTCATATAAATAAATAAAATTTTAAAAAAAATCTTTAAAAAAAAAAGATTAAAATTTTGTGTGCAACTATAGTATTGCTAGATACTACCAACAGAGTAAAAAGGCAACACAAAGAATGGGGGAAAATACCTGCAAATCACTTATCTGATAAGGAATTAATATCCACAAAATATAGAGAACTCAAAATTCATCAACCAAAAAAAACAAAACCACCCAATTAAAAAATGAAATAAGGATTTGAATAGACATTTCTCCAAAGACAAACAGTAAATAAGCACATGAAACTTAAGTCAACATCAGTAATTGTAAGGAAATGCAAATCAAAATCACAATGAGATAACAATTCATATCCATTAGGCTGGCTCTTATCAAGTAAAACAAAAACAACAAATGTTGGTGAGGAGGTGGACAAACTGGAATCCTCATGTACAGTTGATGGGAATGAAAAATAGTACTGCTGCAGTAGAATACAGTATGATGGTTACCTGACAGGTAATTACCATATGATCCAGCAATTCCACTTCTGGGTAAATACTTTAAAGAACCGATAGCAAAGTCTAGAAGAGATACTTGTATATCCATGTTCACAGCTGCATATTCACAACAGCAAAACATGGAAGCGACCCAAATGCCCATTGATAGATGAATGGATAACCAAAATATGGAATTTACATATGATTAAATATTATTCAGCCTTAGAAAGGAAGGAAATCCTGACTTATGCCACAACATGGGTTAACCTTGAAACATTATGATAAGTAAAATAAGCCAGACACAAAAAGACGAGTTATATATAATTTGACTTCTATGAGGTATCTAAAGTAGTTGAAATGATAGAAAGAGAAAGGGGCAGGAGGAGGAGGAAATAGGGAGATGTTGTTTAATAGGTACAGAGTCAGTTTTACAAGATGAAAAGAGTTCTAGAAACAGGTGGTGGTGATGGTTGCACAACAATATGAATGTACTTAATACCACTGAACTACACACATAAAATGCTCAAAATGGTAAATTTTATGTTATGTGTATTTTACCACGATAAAGAAATTGAAAAAAATTAAGATAATACTAAACAGGTCTACAGATCCCATATAGTGTCCACCAAAAATCTCAACTGACTTTTTGCATAAATCAACAAACTTATCTTAAAATTCACATTGAAATGCAAAGGACCTGCAACAGCCAAAGCAATCCTGGAAAAGAAAAACAAATTTGGAGAATTCACACTTCCCCAATTTAAAAATTTACTACAGCACTACGATAATCAGTGTTCCTTGCATACGGATAGACACACAGATCAATGGAACAGAATACAGAATCCTAGAAACAGACTTACATAAATATGTCCAGTGGATTTTGACAAAGATGCAGAAGCAATTCAGTAGAGGAAAAGTAATCTTACTAACAAATAATGTTGGGCACCACTAGACACCCATAGGCAAAAAAAAAATAAAATAAAATAAAACAACAACAACAAAAACCTTCCATCTAAGCCTCACATTTTACCTAAAAATTAAACTCAAAATGAATCATGAACATAAATGAAAAACTATAAAACTTTTAGGGGAAGGGAAAAAAGAACAGAGAAAATCTTTGGGATCTAGGCCTAGAAAAAGAATACTTGATTTAACACTGAAAATATGATCCATAAAAGGAAAAACTGATAATTGGGCTTGATCAAAATTTAAAACTTTTGCTCTATTCAACACCCTACTCAAAGGATGAAGACAAGCTTTAGACTGACAGTAAATATTTGCATACCATATATCTGACAAAGAACTAGTATTTAGAATATATCAAGAACCCTCAAAAACTCGATAGTTAGGAAAAAAAAAAACAAACTCCAATTTAAAATGTGTAAAAAATGGGGCGCCTGGCTGGCTCAGTCAATAGAGCATACAACTCTTGATCTCAGGGTTGTGAATTTAAGCCCCACCTTGGGCATGGAGACTACTTAAAAAAATAGGTAAGTAAAATGAAATGTGTAAAAAGCATCAAAAGACATTTCATCAAATATATACAGATGGCAAATAAATACATGAAAAGATGTTAAGCATCATCACTATTAGGGAAATGTAAATTAAAACCCCAATGATGTATCATTACACACCTATCAAAGTGGCATAAACAAAACTCACGACACCAAATGCTGGTAAAGATGTAAAGAAACCAGATTCTGAATACACTGCCAATACAAATGTGAAATGGTACAGTCTCTATGAAAAGTTTCTTATAAAACTAAAGTTGTAACTACCATATAACCCAACAATAACACTCCTGCCCAATTATCCTAAGGAACTGAAGACTATGTTGACACAAAACCTGTACACGAACATTTACAGCAGCTCTATTCATACTAAATTAGATGTCTTTCAACGATGGAATGTTTAAACTGTGGTACAAACATACTGTGAAATGTTACTTAGCAATAAGAACAAACAATTTATACATGCAACAACTGGATGAATCCCAAGGGAATTATGCTGATTTTAAAGAGTCAACCCCAAAAGGTTACATATATGATTCCATGTTTACATAGCATTTTTTAAATGATATTAAAGAAATGGAGAACAGATTAGTTATTCCTAGTGCCTATGGAGGGAGTAGGGGCAGGAAAGAACTAGGTATGGCTGAAAGGGCATGATAATGGATCCTTGTGATGATGGTACTGTTCTGTATCTTGACTGTATCCAATGTCATATATTTGGACTGTGTCACTGTCCCACAGTTTTACAAGATCTTAGCATTAGGAACTGGGTAAAGGGTATACAAGATGTCTCTATGTTATTTCTTATAATTCCATCATGGGAATCTATAATTGTCTCTAATAAAAAGTTTAATTTAAATAATGATGCTATAAAGTATACTTATTGACACGGAAAAGATGTTTATGATATATTGTTAATTTTAAAAGCAGGTTACAGGGGCTCCTGGGTGGCTCTCTCAGTTAAGAGGCTACCTTCAACTCAGGTCATGATCCCAGGGTCCTGGGATCGAGCCCCGCATTGGGCTCCCTGCTCAGAGGGGAGCCTGCTTCTCCCTCTCCCTCTGCCTGCCACTCTGCCTGCTTGTGCTCTCTATCTCTCTGTCAAATAAGTAATAAAATCTTAAAAAAAAAAAAGAAAGAAAGAAATAGCTAATAGCAGGTTACAGAACAATATATACAATATAACATAATTTTGATGTATGTTGTGTGTATGATTTTGTGACTACATAAGACTTCCTGAATGCTGAGTTAGATGCACCTATCAATGGGATTTTAGGCGATTTCAATTTTTTTCATATGCTTGTTTGTATTCTTATTTCTCAATAACACACATGCATGACTTTTCTAATGTGAAAGTAAGGTTACTCTTGATTTTTTAAAAGTACTTTCTATGAAACATTGACTTAAGAGCAATACCTTGAACATACTGGTTATACAATAATTGACATTTAAGTTATATCTGTTCTGAAGGGAAAAAATAATACAGATTCTATGGAAGACAAATACAGATTCTATGGAAGATAAAGAAATTGTTATTTTAATAACTTACATAATAGGCTGTGCTGGCTGGTGGGTGACAGGAGCACTAACATAAGCTGTAGGCTGTACTCCCATCACTCCTGAACCATCTTAAAAGAAAACAAACACATTTATTTCAGAGTACTCATTTATTAACACTTTATTCCTAGAGAAAAAGTCACACAGTGAATGTCACCCTAAAGGAAAAATTTCATATTTCCTTCTCAGGAGTTAGCAAAGAACATTGCGAGAAAACACAAAATAGACATTTCTTAAAGCTGAATAAAAAACAAGTAACTATGAAATATAGCTGAGTTTTAAAATAGCACATTTTTAAGTCAATAAATATGAACATCTGAATTAAGTAAAGCTATGGCTTTTTCACTTACTTATTTTTGCTTACAAAAAAAATAATTTTCCTAACTGAACCACTAGGAAAAATGTTTAGCCTATAGATAACTTACAATAAGCAAGACTGGGATCCAAAGTATTCCTGGCCCCATAAAAGTAGTATGCATCATCGTAAGGAGTCCGATAGTTAGTAGCTAAAGGTGGTAGTAGGGGAGGAGGAGGCAGAGGTGCAATCCTGTATCAAAAGAAAATTGGAAAAATGTTCTCATATTTCATTGCAATTTTTTAAATCAAGACATAATTCTTTTGCACAATTTTACTGAAAATATAATTGCTGCTTTAGAAGAGGCCATCTTGCTTTAATTTCTTATCAAAAATTAGGATTCAAAAAGCAAAATATATTGCCGCATCTCAGAATTTAAGTTAGAACACTTACATAAGACAAAATTTTTGAATAATAATTCATTATTCTAGTCAATATATACCAGTATTGGACAAACATGGTCCCTGTCCCTCAATAAAATAAGCAGGCAATTACAGCACAGTATGTAAGTGTAACAATACAAATAGATACACAGTGCTATAGGAATATGGAACAGGGACATTTAAATCACAGAGGGGAAAGGAGGAAAGAAGAAGGCTTTTTAGAGTCACACAGAGAAGGATAGCGCACGAAGAAAAGGCAAAGAGATATAAATGGGGTTATAAATGGTTCCATTTGACTGGGGAGAAAGAGTATATTTTTTTAACTCTAAAATAATTTATTGCTCTTTCAAAGGAAGTCAACCATAATGTGAAAGAGAAGCCACTGAACAGTCAAGTCGGGACATAATGTTTTCTTTCATAAACTTTTAAAAATCTCTACTTCAGCATTTCATTGGTGATTAGGAAATATCTCTCTATTTGCACCAAGGCAATACTTTCTAACAGTAAAAATGGAAAAAGCAAATTTCTTTTTAGATGACCAGAAAGAGAAAAGGGGGCATCCTGGAATGTCTTCCCTTCTGAGTGTATCTTAACAAGTTATCCCTTGTTGAATACTTCAAAATAATTTTGAAGAGCTATGAAGACATTCAAATTCTCTCCAGTCATTGATATTTTTCATACTGGTCACTCAGTGTGTCTAACCTCACTATCCTGACTGCATAGATACATCAACAGAGCAGTTGAGAAACTGCTTATGAAAGGGAACTGTCAACATCATTGTATCTTAAATTTGGATAGAGATTTATATAAAATTTGATCTTCACAACAACTTTGGAAGTGTAGGTAAGAAAAAAAGACTATTATTTCACTTGAAGAAATGAGAAAACTGAAGTTCATTAAAGGTATAGTATTCCCAAAATGCAGACAGTGGAGCCAACCATTTTAATCCCTAAACCAATGTGGAGACCATCATACCATGCTCTGTAATTTTGACCCTACCTAGTGTTTTGAGTCACAAAGTCAATAGATGAAACAAACGAAACACCTAATAAACACAGTACACACAGTGCTACAATTTGTTAGTAGTAAATAAAAGACTAAGTCCTACTGAAAGAAAGTACAGCACAGAAAATATCGATGTTAAAAAGAAAACCACCTAATTAAACACTCTCCTATAATACATTAATAGTAAACAAACAGACAAAAAAAAGCTCAAATCTTACTAAGGGAAAAAAGTGTAGCCCAGAAAAATACCAATGTTCACAAGAAAATTTTCTTTATGTAGTGTCTCATACAGCATGATGCCTTGTATCTATAAAAATCAAATCTCTACCCTAATACCTAAATTATAGGTTTTATCATCTCAACACTTTTAATTTCAGGTATTTGAGTTGCATAGCCTGTAAAAGTAATTGCAGAGAAAGAGCTGAAGGAAACAGAAGCTAAAATAAAGTAATATATACAAAAGAACCACATGAGAACTTTTTTTCTGCTTAAACTGAAAGAAATAATCAGTGTTTGCCAAGTGGAAATTATAAAATCGAAGAAAATGTATAGCTTTTGTATGTTAAAGTTTTTAATAATAGATATTCCAAAATGTAACCTAAAACTAAATACTAAATGCAGTTACACAGTCTGAAACTATTAAAGCATCTTTAAACAGTAAAGGAATGTTATAAGGATTTCCCTTGTTTTTATAAGAGAAAAGACCAACGCAAACAAATTTCAAGAGAAATTCTTTCATAGAAGCTGTTAATCACACCAAAATCTCTGAAAGACAACTTTATCTGCTTCAGCAAATCCTTGTAAACATGAAATATAATGATACCTTACCTAATTCCCAAACACAAAACATTTTAAACAAGCACCTGGGAGGCACCATTTCACCAAGGGTGCAGCTGGGTCCACTGTGTAAATCTTCATTCTGAGATGGGATGGAGTGAACTGATGGGATGGGTGGGGCAGATGGGGCAGATAAAGGAGGGAGAGGAGTCTGGAAAGCTACTCTGGGTCTTTCAGGTGGTATAGTCTCTTCAACATGTCTTGGTGCCACACTAAACTGCTTTAGTCTATCAGGCTAAAATAAAGGAAAAAAAATGTTTGTTACATGTAATCATAAATTTAAAGGTAGAAATTTAAAGGTGGAAGGGACCTCAAAAGACACCTCTATCCCAGATTGCAAACAGGCACTTAAGTTAGTCACAGAATAAAAGAATTTTTATAGATATAAAAGAGTTTGAAGATCTAATCCTTATTTTATAAATGGCGTAAACAAGGCTCCCTGAAAGTACATAAATTACCTAAGGTCTCACCATTAATAAATAATCAAGCAAAAACTAGAACCAGATATTAATTCCAAATGTAAAACTCTATGAAAACACTGTGCTATTTCTCTATCCAACTGCCATTTCTGACATCAAGTATTCTCTAGAATGGTCAGCAAATGTTTTCTGTAAGAAGCCAGATAGTAAGTATATCAGGCTTTGCACACCGTGCAGTTTCTTCAGAACTACTCAACTCAACCATAGCACCAAAGTAGTCCAAAACAGTATCTAAATAACAACTGAGGGTGTGCTGCAACAGAACTTTACTTACAAAAATAGGAAGCAACTAGATTTGGCCATAGGCTACAGTTTCCTAACACCTGTTTTAGAACATCATTTATGTATCTTTTTCTAAATGTGACATCAAAAGTAAATCCGAAAGTAATGGTTTAGCTATTGTATCTAATGTTCTTATTTATTTTTTCTCATAAAGCAACTTGACACGCTAAAGGTTGTTTCATTCAAATATAATTAAGAATGTCCATCAAATACTAATGTAACCATCAATTAAATGTTTAACATACCACTATATTACCTTAAAAAGTTCAAGATTTTAAAAGAAAGTTTTTGATTATGAAAACTATTTCAAAGGTATTCACTGACAGAGGAAAATATACTTAGCTTTGGAATTATCCTTTCTTCCCCACCATATTTAATTCCTCAGGAATGATTTCTCAGATTAATCTAAGTTTTATTCTATGAGCAGTCAAAAACCACAGTAGGAGTAATAGTAGTACACTGTTAAACTTCTTTACATGGATCACCCATAGGATAGAGACTCAGCACTGGTAAAAGTGTATTAAAAGTTGCCTACAGTTGAATAATTTTAAGCTGCTCTATTCTTTTTAAGAGTGAACTTTTTAATGAAATTGAAGTTTCTTAGTCATCAAAGACAAAAACTTGCCTCAGCAAATAAATTCTACATATCCCACTACAGAAAAAGCATATTTTGAGAAGAGCAATAAATTATTACCTCCTCCTTACTTAACTGCAATGATGTGAGTAATTCATTCCACTTAATGATGAGAATTGCAAAATTAAAGTAAAAACAAGATTATTATGTCTCTAGTTTTAGAGTAAATAAAAATTACTACAATGCTTAAATGCGAGAATCAAAGATTTCAGTTTCTTTGGAAATTGTTCTAATATAATAAGAGTGGTAAGATAAACTCGAGAAAAATATTAACATCTATTGTAAATTAAACTGAGATAACTTTCCCCTGGATAGTGCCTGTGAACAAAGTAGAAAGAACTAATTTAAAACAAACTAAAAAAACGATGCATATATGAAAAAGGAAAAATTATCTTAGAGGAATAAACAAGTAAGAGTTAGGACTTAGGTTTTATGAGAACTGAATTTATTACTATTCAAACTAGTCTACTATTATATTTTGCCCAATACCTTCTATCTCCACCTGTCATCACCACTGAGGCTTATTTAAATAAAAGAGTAAACATTAAAAGATGCCAGAAACACTTACTGATTTCTCAGGGTCTCGTACTCCAGAAGCTGCAACACAGAGTTCCAAATCTTTTTCTCTGAATAAAATTAAAATTCTGTATATTAAACAGTTATAGTAAGCACTAACAAAGTCATAATCATTACTAAAACAAACGTAAACACAAAGTCCAGGCAATAACATCTTCGAGTATAAGTAATTCCTTTAACTGACCAATAAAGCCTTAAATAATTCTGAAAACTAATTTTTTATTTGGTGCAAAGTAAACTAGATTTCACATGTAAACTAACTTACAGTAAATCTTAATACCAATGCCTGGAGTACTTTAAAGCCTCAGTAATTCACACAGAAATAAAACAAAATCTTTACTTTGCAAAACAAAAATGTTTAGGGAATGTGTATGTTTTGTTGGTAAAAGGGTAAATAATTAAAAATTAATACCATACTTTTAAAGTATTTAAACAGAGTTTTTAAGAAAACGATGTTACCAAAAAGATAAAAATGATGTTAGAAATGACTAATGTAAGACAGTAGATAATGGTTTTCTCTAACAGAGGAAAAAAGGCAAAACTAAAAGTTAATAGTATATGGTCTCAAATTCTCTGGAAACAAGATACCTATTCCTAATTGTAAACTGTAATTACTATTTCACAAGTATTTCTACAAGGAAGATTACAAACACTGAGAGTTGTATACAATATAAATATCTGTGGATTTATCATGATTATTTTTTATATTGGATTTATGAGTGTGCTTATCATTTCACATTGTTGTAAAACAAAATACTTCCATTTCATATTTGTTACTACATAAGAGGTAATACAGTCGGCATGCAGATAACATTAAATGCCACTAAATCAAAAATTGAAGAAATTACTGAAGGTATATAAAAGGTCTGTTTAGAATATACACAGTCTCACCTGTTACCTATATGGCACAATAAATGAACACTCATATAGTACTTGTTTTATTACCTTAGCTGATACGCAATGTAGAGGCTGAAATAGAAGTGACTTACAAACACATAATCATTTTAGGAAAAATATCCCCTTATTTTACTATATAATTTTTATCACCATATCATTTTACACAAAAGCACTTTTCAAAGATTTCATTTATTTATTTATTTACTTATTTATTTCAGAGAGAGGGAGAAAGAGTACATGCAAGCAGGAGGAGGGGGGAGAAGAGGAACCTCAAATGGCCTCGGGGGTGCTGACACATGACCCAAGATCACGACCAGAGCTGAAATCAAGAGTCGGATGCCCAAAAGCCACCCACACACCCTACACAAATGCATTTTAAGTTCCAACATCTTTTTTAAATGCAAACCTTTCATTACCGTCTCTTGTTCTTCTGTTGTTCAGCCATTTGTTCCAACAGTTCTAGTCTGTATTTCTCTTTCCTTTTCTGAGTAAGTTCTCTATCTTCACTTCCTAGAAAGTGGTAAGAAAAAAAACGATTTTAACTCTTAAGCAACATCTGCAACTAGAAACCTGAATTTAAAAAAACCTCCATTTTTAATTACATCAAAGAGTAATTAATTACTGCACATGCAGAAAATAAAAAAGGTAAAATTGCATATTATGTCTTCAATTAATTTCCTAATTTCTGAGTATCTTTTATTGTCAATCACAAGACACATTATGCTTTCCCAAACCTCTAAACTTAGTCAAAAACCTTAAATGAAAGAATACTTTAGGGGAGCCTGTGTGGCTCAGTCAGTTAAGCATCTGACTCTTGATTTCAGCTCAGTTCATGACCTCAAGGTCATGGGATCCAGCCCTGCATGGGGCTCCACACTGAGCATAGAGCCTGCTTGGGATTCTCTCTGCCTTTCCCTCTGTCCCTCCCCACATCTCGCATGCACACTTGCTCTGTCTCTAAAAAAATCTAAAAATTAAAAAAAAAAAAAAGAAAATACTCTAATAAACCCCATCCCCATTTTTCTAATTGGGATAATATCACCACTAATAACTCCTACAAGCTCCTTAAATTTAACAAGTGTGTCTAAAATGAACATCTCAAAAGCAATTGCTCCTCTTTGTTTTCTGTTAACGGCAACATCAACCCTCAAAACCTCAGATACCTTGGAATGCTCATTTTCTCTTATTGACTTCATGTGTGCATCCTCTTACTCTTCTTACCCGCCTTTAACCTTGAATAGGACCTGTCTACATTTCACCTGGATTGCAGCAATAACCTCCTAATTAGTCTTCCCATTCCCCTTCTCTCTGCTCCAATACACTCAAGCATACTTACGTAAGATTAACTGTCTTAAAATACAACACTAATTATACTGGCACACTGCTCAAAGAACTTCAATGGTTACCTCAAGTCTATAGAAAAAAATATAAACCTCTCACCCGGGTATCATGTGAAAATCGAGTTGTACAAACATTTTAGATCCACATTAGATCATTGTTACTTTTTTTTTTTACTTACATGATCACTGATTTTTCTTTTTAGACTACAGTTGACAATGTTATATTAGTTTCAGGTGTAAACATTGATTCAACAAGTCTTCACATTATGCTATGCTCACCAGGAGTGTAGCTATTATCTGTAACCATATAATCTTTTTACAGTATCATTGACTACATTCTCTATACTGTGTCTTTTATTCCCATGACTTATTCATTCCATACCTGAAAGTCTGTATCTCCCACTCCCCTTCATCCATTTTGCCCATCCTCCCACCCTGCTTCCCTCTGGCAACTATCACTTTGTTCTCTATATTTATAGGTCTGATTCCACATTTTTGTTTATTCATTTGTTTGTTAGATCCCAGGCACCTGGGTGGCTCAGTGGTTTAAAGCCTCTGCCTTCGGCTCAGATCATGATCCCAGGGTTCTGTGATAAAGCCCCACATGGGGCTCCCTGATCAGCGAGGAGCCTGCTTCCTCCTCTCTCTCTGCCTGCCTCTCTGCCTACTTGTGATCTCTCTCTCTCTCTTTCTCAGTCAAATAAATAAATAAATAATCTTTAAAAAAGAGTTGTATGTTTTTTAGATCCCACATATGAGTGAAATCATACGGTAGTCGTCTTTCTCTGACTGACTTATCTCACTTAACCATAACACCTAGGTCTATCCATGTTGTTGCAAGTGGCACAATCTCATCCTTTTTGTGGCTGTGTAATAATCCATTGTCTGTATATATCACTTCTTCGTTATCCATTTGTCAACTGATGGACACTTAGGTTGCTTCCACATCTTGGTTATTATAAATAACATTGCAATAAACACATGGGTATGTATATCTTTTTAAATTAGGGTTTTCATTTTCTTGGGATAAATACCCACTAGTGGAATTATTGGATATTTTTATGATCTATTTTTAACTTCTTAAGTAACGACCATACTCTTTTTCCCAGTGGCTGTACCAATTTGCATTTCCGCCAACAGTATTTGAGAGTTCCTTTTTCTCTGTATTCTCACTAACATTTCTTTTCTTTTTTCATTTCAGACATTCTGACAAGTATAAGATGATATATCACTGTGGCTTTGATTTGTATTTCTCTGATGATTAGTGATATTGGGCATCTTTTCAAGCGTCTTGTTGGTCATCTGTATGTCTTCTTTAGAAAAAATATCTAGTCAGGTGTTCTGCCCATTTTTAATCAATTTTTTTAAATATTTTATTTATTTGACACAAAAAGAGATAGCAAGAGAGGGAACACAAGCAGGGGGAGTGGGAGAGGGAGAAGCAGGCTTCCTGCTGAGCAGGGAGCCCAATGTGGGGTTCGATACCAGGATCCTGGGATCATAACCTGAGCCAAAGGCAGATACTTAACAACTGAAAAAAAAAAATTTTTTTTTTTTTTTTTTTTTTTGGTGTTGAGTTGTATAGGCTCTTTATATATTGTGGATATTAATCACTTATTGGATGTATCATTTGCAAGTATCTTCTTTTCAGTAGGTTGCTTTTTCATTTTGTTGATGGTTTCCTTTGCTGTGCAAAAGCTTTTCATATCGGTGTAGTTTCAATAGTTTATTAGTTTATTATAGCTACATCTAATGTCGGAGAAATTACTACCGGTATTCTCTTCTAGGATTTTTTTTTTAAAGATTGTATTTATTTATTTCACAGAGGGAGAGAGATCACAAGGAGGCAGAGAGAGCAGGCAGAGAGAGGGGGAAACAGGCTCCCCGCCGAGCAGGGAGCCCGATGCGGGCCTCGATCCCAGGACCCTGAGATCATGACCTGAGCCAAAAGCAGAGGCTTTAACCCAGTGAGCCACCCAGGCACCCTCTTCTAGGATTTTTATGGTTTCAGGTCTCACACTTAAGTCTTTAATCCATTTTGAGTTTATTTTTGTATATGGTATAAGAAAGTGGTCCAGTTCCATTCTTTTATGTGTAGCTGTCCAGTTTTCATAGCACCATTTATTAAAGAGACTGTAGAAAGAAAGTGGTCCAGTTCCATTCTTTTATGTGTAGCTGTCCAGTTTTCATAGCACCATTTATTAAAGAGACTGTAGAAAGAAAGAGAGAGAGAGAGAGGGACGGAGAGGAAGGAAGGGAGGGAGGGAGGAAGGAAGAGAGGAAGGAAGGAAGGAAGGAAGGAAGAAAAGAAAGAAACTGATTTATCTGTCCATTTTTATGCCAGTGCCATACTGTTTTGATTACTACAGCTTTGTGGGACTATCTTGAAATTTGGAATTGTGATACCTCCAGTGCTGTTTTTCTTTCTCAAACTTCTGGGTTTTTTTGTAGTTCAATACAAATTTAGTATTATTTTTTTCTGGTTTTAAAAAAAATTCTATTGGCATTTTGCTAGAATTGTAGTGAATCTGTAGATTGCTGTGGGTAGTATGGATGTTTTAATAATTCTAATTCTTCTACTGGTGCCTGGGTGGTTCAGTCAGCTGAACATCCAACTCTTGGTTTTAGCTCAGGTCATGATCTCAGGGTTGCGGGATTAAGCCCCACATTGGACTCCACACTCAGCACAGAGTCTGCTTGAAATTCTTTTCCTCTTCCTTTCCTCCCTCTCTGCTCCTCTGTGTGCCTGCACGCTTGTACCTGCTCTCTCTCTCTGCCCCCATCTAAAAATATATATATATATAAATAAAATCTTTCTAAAAAATACTAATTTTTAATTCATGAGTATGGAATATCTTTCCATTTGTTTGTGTCCTCCTCAATTTCTTTCATCAATGTTATTATTACATATCGTAATGACACTCCTAATCTAGATAAGCATCTTCTGGAACACCACACAATCACTGGATATCAAAAATGCAACTGAACCAGTAATTTCTCTACTACCTTAATTAATAGTCTCCCTATCATCAGTGAACATAGAGCATCTAAGTGTGCCCAATAAGCCTAGATGTCAGCAACAGTAAAGCTCCCATAGGATTAAGATGAATTATATTAAGCTTAATAATGTTTTACATCAAAATAGACTGATCCATTCTGCTTCTGATCATTATGGAGTAATAAACACAGAATTTAACCTCCCACCATAAAAAGAAAATAATAAAACTAGGCAAAATATGAAGCATTTTACAGACACTAGATAACAAGTAGTACAGGACTATAATAACAAAGAAGCAAAACTGATGAGATGAGTCCTTTAAGCATTACCACTTCTGCCTGAATACAATTTCCAGACCATGGGTACAGGGAAGGAGAACCAAAGCCAGAAAACTGAGCAAATCAGATAAAGATCAAAATTCAGGAAGGCTAAAATGTCTGGAAGTGGGGCCCCTGGGTGGCTCATGAGCTGCCTTCGGCTCAGCTCATGATCCTGGGATACAGCCCTGCATCAGGTTCCCTGCTCAACAGGAAGCCTACTTCTCCCTCTCCCCATGGTTGTGTTCCCTCTCTCACTGTGTCTCTCTCTGTCAAATAAATAAATAAAATCTTTAAAAAAAAAGATAAAAGTAAAAAATAAAATGTCTGGAAGTATAGGGCAAAGATTCAAAAAGAAGCATAAAAAGAGCTTCAGGGGCACCTATGAGGCTCAGTAGGTTAAGCACCTGAATCTTGATCTCAGGGTTATGAGTCCAAGCCCCGTGTTCAGCTCCACTCTGGGCATTTAAAAAAAAAAAAATCTGTGGAGGGGACCCTTCGGACTTTCCTATCCACTGTCTATAAATGCACAGGATAAAACGCCATTAGGCTGGACAAAAAACTATGGAAGACACAAAACTGAAAAATACTGTCCCTATGAAGAAGGCTACTCTAAGATGTCCCTAGCAAAGCTTAAAATTAGACCTCAAAAAGGTTAGTTCTTCAGTACCAGAAAAATGTGACTATGGTAGACAAAATTCTAATAGATCCCATATTCCCAAACTTCTGGTGCTGATTCCCTGTATAAACCTCTCCCCTGGGGTTATAGGCAAGACCTACGACTTGCTTCCAGCCAAAAGAATATGGCAGAGGTAAAAGGAACTTGCTAATGTGATTAAGGTACCAATTCCAGATCAAAATGCAAGTCTGAAATAATCAAAAGGGAGATTATCTTGGTTGACCCTGATATACTCAGGTAAAAGCCCTCCCTAAATTTAGAGATTATCCTTGTTGGCATAATAAAGTGAGAAGCCATGATAAGGGAGACCACGTGGCAAGAAATTACAGATGGCCTCTAAGAACTATGGGCAGTCTCCACCTAACATCCAGTAAGAAACCAGGGCCCTTAGCAATACAGCCACTAGTAAATGAATTTTGCCAACAATGTGAATGCGCTTAGAAGTAGATTCTACACCCCAGTCAAGACTCAGATGAAAATAACAGCCTGATTGACACCTCGATTATAGCCTTCTGAGACCTGAGCAGAGAACCTACCTAAACTCCTGACTCACAGATACTGTGAGATAATGTGAGATGTTCTTCTGAACCACAAAATTTGTGCTCATCTTTGATGCAGCAATAGAAAACTAATACAATGACCAATAACCATTAGAAATGTTAGTCAATAGAAAAAAACACATGAACAACAGACGATGGAATAACAAAGACACTAAAATAGCTATCATAACTATGCCCAAGTATTTAAATAAAAATAGGAACACAGGGACACCTGACTGGCTCAGTAGGTAGAGCATGTGATTCTTGATCTTGGGGCCATGAGTTCAAGCCTAATGTTGGACACGGAGTTCACTTAAAAAAAAAAATCAACTTAATAAAACATAAAAAATATATAAGTATATTCTTTCTTTTTAAAGTTATGTAGAACAGCTGTGAGCACTTCTTTTTTTTAAGATTTTATCTATTTATTTGACAGAGAGAGATTACAAGTAGGCAGAGAGGCAGACAGAGAGAGGAGGAAGCAGGCTACCTGCTGAGCAGGGAGCCCAATGCAGGACTCGATCCCAGGACCCTGAGATCATGACCTGAGCTGAAGGCAGAGGCTTTAACCTACCCAGGCATCCCTAAGTATATTCTTAAAGATTTATTTATTTGAGAGAGAGAGTGAGTGAGTGCAAGCAGGGGGAGGAGCTGAGGGAGACAGAATCCACAAGCAGACCCCCAAGTGAGGTTAGGGCCTGATGCAGGGCTTGATCCCAGCACTCTGAGATCATGACCTGAACCAAAACCAAGAGTTGGCCATTTAACCAACTGAGCCACCCAGGTGTACCACCCACATTTTTTTTTAAAGATTTATTAAAATACATATATTTTTTAAAAAATAGGACCATAAGGAGGAAGAAATAGAAGCTGTTATTTAAAAAAAATGGGGAGTTCTGCTTCTACTTAGCAGAAAGCTATAATAGAACACTGCTCAAACCCTCCAATGGGGAAAAAGTTCATCACCTATAAAACTGTAACTTTTAAAAAGCCCATCCGAGAGCTGAGCAACTAGGTAAAGTGAATTCCAAAGGGTATAAAAACCAATCCAAAGAGAGATGGGACAATCCAAATTTTTTTCCCTTTCCTGGAGTATGGAGAAGTAGGCAGCTGCCATAAAAGGAGGAAGGAATAGCTGAAATGTTAATGAATTCTTAAAGGCTTTTGGTGGGCTAGAGTAACAATGTAGATTCTCTGGAAAACCCAGACACAAGAGGAATATGCACTCACTTCTCCACCTCCACCAGATGTTTATGAGAGAGACTGGAGATAGGACAATATGAGACACAGGAAAGAGACCATTCTGAGGCCCAATAACACCGCATGCTTTCCAGATCCTTCGTTCATACAAAGCAATAGTCATAATCTACTGGTTGAACAGCAGAAAACCTCCTGGATCCAGCATTCTGCACTTATATAAAGCGAGATTCTATTACTGTTGTTAGGGGAAGGGCAGGAAATTCTTACCCAAGACCCTCCACAAACATAAAGGAAGAGTTTGACTACCACTCTGGGAAGCATCAGGAACACTGAGAGAGAATCACTTCTGAGAAACAGATGCACAAAATCAGCCTTGCACCAAAGAGAAGGCAAAAGCACTCTGTCAGAGTCAGGCAGGTCCTGCTAAAAACTGATTAAGGTGCAGGCACACTAAGAAAATCCCTCCAGCACTCCAGGCCCCACACTTTGAACAAGGTAGTCAGAGAATTTAAAACTTATTTCTAAACAAATGGTAGGAGAAGAGCTGAAAATCGTTAAATATGTACAAGACATGAATATCACTATCAACCAACTGATCTATTTGACATTTATAAACCGCTACACTTGACAACCATATAATGCACATTCATTCAACTACAAACTAAAAATTCACCAAGATAAACTATAATGAGCCATTAAAAACATTTTTTAAATTCAAATTTGAAATAACTGAAATTATACAAATTTTTTTCAGATCATAAGGGAATTAAACAAGCAGTCAGTAATAAAAAGACAGGAGGTAAAATCCCTAAATATTTGAATATTTAAAACCATACTTCTAAATCATCCATGATTTTTTTATAAACCCCACAATATATTGTTATTTTTGCTCTAAGCAGTCATTGTCTTAATTTTTAAAATAAAGCAAAAGACTCCAAATTAGATCCTTGGGGCAAAATTACAGAAAGACAAATTTCAATTCAATTGAAATGAGAATTTTATAACAATCTAGTTGTGCTACCTCTGGAGTTTCCTATGGGTCCATACACATGTAGGCTGGGGGGGAAAAAAAAACCATGAGATAAATCACTGGATTAAATGACTTTAAATGGTTTTTTCCAAGCATTAGAGCCTATTATCTCACCAAATATTCATCTATAATTCCTGGATTGGAGTAATGGTAAATTTATGGTATTCAATCATAAAATTTCAGGGAAGAGTAATCCATATATTGATAAAATTATTTGTCAGTGGGCTCTGAACAAAGAAAGCCATTTCTCCAATTTCTCATGTTTAATAAAATATATCATAAGAATGAAGCCTTTACTCTGACTTACTGATAAGTTACACTGGTAAATTCTCACTTAAAGACATTACATTACAATAAAACTCTAGGGATATCTGGGTGACTCAGTTGAGCAGGTGACTCTTGATTTTGGCTCAGGTCATGATTTGGGGTCCTGGGATCGAGCCCCAAATCAGCCTCTGATTGAGTTTTCTTTCTCTCTCAAATAAATAAATCTTAAAAATTTTTTTTAAAAGAATAAAAGTCTTGTTGCTATGCCTTATTTTCTCACAATTTCCATTTTAAGGAAACAAAGGTCTGAGAATATCATGCAATTAAATATCTCTACACCAAGATTTAAATTACTGACTGCTTTCAGGTTGGATAAATCTAAACTTTTATCCAATTTCCTCACATACTTCACTTGAAACCAAATTTCAGGTCGTTTTTTCTAATAGTTTTTACACAGAAAACAGACCACTTTTCTATTTTAAAGTTATACATAGGAAATAAATAAGGCTCTCTCTTCACACTGTTTCTGAAATTATGACAAGCAGCAAATCAACATTCTTATATTAACCAGTGAACTTCATTCATGATAAAATAAATAGAAAATCTGGATTATGATCATGATTTGAACAAAACACCTCAGAAACTGGGAAAGAACATAGGAAAGGATGTTTATCAAGGGATAAAAAGGTTTAGTTCAGAGAAACTAAACTCAAAATGTAAGGCAGTTCTACACTAGCTAAAGAAGAAAAAGAAGAAGAATGAAGAAAAAGCTATCACATGTAAAACAGAATATAAGAAATAGCCACACTACAACAAAGATACTGAAATTAATATTTCATTTATCATCTATAGAAAGCTCATCACTAAATAAAGTTATTCCACTTTAAAATTAAACAAGAACCTGTACAATACACATTAACTACTTAGCATATAGAGACTATCATACAGTAAGCACTAGATAAGAGTTTTCTATTATTAATAACAGTAGTATTAACAGTAACACTGAGCTCTCACCAAACACCCTGTCTAGAGAGGGAGGAGCAAGATGGCAGAGGAGTAGGAGACCTAAATTTCGTAGGATCCCAGGAATTCAGCTAGACAGTTATCAAACCATTCTGAACACCTAAAAACTCAACAGGAGGTCAAAGAAAATAGCAGCAATTCTAGGAATAGAAAAGCGACCACTTTCTGGAAGGTAGGATGTGAGGAGAAGTGAATTCAAGGCAACATACAGGAAGATAGACCACGGGGGGAGGGGCCGGCTCCAGGCAAGTGATAGAGCAGTGGAGCACAAAATCGGAACTTTTAGAAGTCTACTCCACACTTGGACCACCTCTCTTTGAGCAGGGACCCCAGAAGGTGGCAGATCTGGGGATACCCCCACTTCCTCCACTGGGAGGAACGGTGCAGGAATGCACTGCCAGAATCTCCTGGGCTTAGAGACTCCAAACGGGGCCATGTGCCCAAGACAGAAACGCATGGTCACAGGCGGGTCAGCACAGAGTGCAGCCAGAGACCAGGGAGACAGGAGTGATTCACTGCTTTTCTCTGAGGGTGCACTGAGGAGTGGGGCCCCCAGCTCTGGGCTCCTCCGGGTAGGAGATTGGGAGGCTGCCATATTCATTCTCCTCCTCCAAAGCTATATGGAAAGCGTTCAGGAAACAAAAGTCACCGAGAGCAAAACCAAGCAGATTACTTAGCCTGGCCCCTTCCAAGGGCAGTGAAATTCTGCCTTGGGCAAAGACATTTGAGACTCATGGCAACAGGCCCCTCCCCCAGAAGATCAGCAAGAACATCCAGCCAAGACCAAGGTCACTGATCAATGAGAAAGGCAGAACTCCAGAGTGAAGTGAATGCAGCATATAGAATTCATGGCTTTTTTCCTATGATTCTTTAGTCTTTCAAACTTAAAATTTTTTAAATTTTATTTTCTTATTCTATTTTTTTAATTTTTCCGCTGTCTTATTTTAACGTATTTTAACTATTTTATCAATACCTTTTGAAAAATCTTCTTTAAGTTTCAGTTATAGTCATATTCAATCCCTTCACTGTATTTACCCTTATATTTTGTACACATATAAGTTGTTCTTTCTTTAAAACTTTGGGATACAGTTTCTTCCAACAGATCATAATATACCTTAAATCTACCTTATGGCTTTCCCCAGCCTGATCATATTCTTTTTTTTTTTTCCTTTCTAGAATCTTTTCTAATTTTCATCTTTACAGTCTTATTCCATCCCTACATCATGTTTACCCTTATTTTTGTATAAGTTTTTCTTTCTTTAAAATTTTAGGAAGCAGGTTCTTCTAACAGACCAAAATACACCCAAAATAAAGTGTGTGGCTCTGTTTATATATACATATATGTTTGTGTGTGTGTGTGTGTGTGCATATATATGTATATATATATATATGTACACATATATATATTTTTTTTTCCCACTCCTTTCTTTTCCCCCCACCCACCCTGGTTTCGGGTCTTTTCCGATTTGGTTAGTGTATATCTTTCTGAGGTCGTTGCTACCCTTCTAGTATTTTGTTCTGTCATTCATCTATTCTTATCTGGATAAATTGACAAGGCAGAAAAACCCACCACAAGAAAAAGAACAAGACGCAGTACCGATCGCTAGGGACCTAATCAATACAGACATTAGTAAGATGTAAGAACAAAGGTTCAGAATGATGATTACAGAGGTTCTAGTCGGGCTCGAAAAAAGCATGGATGATACTAGAGAATCCCTTTCTGGAGAAATAAAACCCCTTTCTGGCGAAATAAAAGAACTAAAATCTAACCAAGTTGAAATCAAAAAAAGCTATTAAAAATGCAACAAAAAATGGAGGTTCTAACTGCTAGGATAAATGAGGCAGAAGAGAGAATTAGTGATATAGAAGACGAAATGATGGAGAATATAGAAGCTGAGAAAAAGAAAAGCAACTACTGGATGACGGGAGGAGAATTCAAGAGATAAGTGATACCATAAAATGAAACAATATTAGAATAATTGGGATGCCAGAAAAAGAAGAGAAAGGGGGGCAGAAGGTACACTGGAGGATATTATAGCAGAGAATTTCCCTAATTTGGCGAAGGGAACAGCATCAAAATTCAGGAGGGATAGAGAACCACCCTCAAAATCAATAAAAATAGGTCCACATGCCATAATCTAATAGTAAAACTTACAAGTCTAAGTGAGAAAGAGAAAATCCTGAAAGCATCTTGGGACAAGAGGTCTGTAACATACAATGGTAGAAATATTAGATTGGCAGTAGATCTATCCACAGAGACCTGGCAGGCCGGAAAGGATTGACATGATATATTCAGAGGACTAAACGAGAAAAATATGCAGCCAAGAAGACCATATCCAGCTAAGCTGTCACTGAAACAGGAGAGATAAAAAGCTTCCAGGACAAACAAAAACTGAAAGAATGTGCAAACACCAAACTATCCCTAAAGGAAAAATTGAACGGGGTCCTCTAAGCAAAGAAAGACCCTAAAAGTAACAGACCAGAAAGGAAGAGACACAATATACAGAAACAGTTACCTTACAGGCAATACAAGGGCACTAAATTCATATCTTTCAATAGTTACCCTGAATGTAAATGGGCTAAATGCCCCAATCAAAAGACACAGGGAATCAGAATGGATAAAAAAAAAAAAAAAGACCCATCGATATGCTGTCTGCAAGAAACTCATTTTAGACCCCAAGACACATCCAGATTTAAAGGGAGGGAGTGGAAAACCATTTACCATGCTAATGGACATCATAAGAAAGTTGGGGTGGCAATCGTTGTATCATGTAAATTGTAGATTTTAAGCCAAAGACTATAATAAAAGATAAGGACAGTATATTGTAATTAAAGGGCCTGTCCCACAAGAAGATATAACAATTTTAAATAACTATGCCCCTAACATGAGAGCAGCCAATTATATAAACCAATTAATAACAAAATCAAAGAAATACATCAGTAATAATAATACAATAATAATAGGGGACTTTAGCACCCCCCCTTCACTGAAATGGACAGGTCATCTAAGCAAAAAAATCAACAAGGAAATAAAGGCTTTAAATGACACACTGGACTAGATGGACATCACAGATATATTCAGAACATTCCATCCCAAAGCAACAAGATACATATTCGTCTCTAGTGCAGAGGGAACATTCTCCAGAACAGATCACATTCTGGGTCACAAATTAGGTCTCAACCGGTACCAAAAGACTGGGACCATTTCCTGCATATTTTCGGACCACAGTGCTTTGAAACTAGAATTCAACCACAAGAGGAAAGTTGGAAAGAACTCAAATACATGGAGGCAAAAGAGCATCCTAATAAAGAATGAATGGGTCAAACAGGAAATTAAAGAATTTTAAAAATTCATGGAAGCAAATGAAAATGAAAACAAACTGTTCAAAATCTTTGGGACACAGAAAAGGCAGTCCTGAAAGGAAAGTATATAGCAATACAAGCCTTTCTCAAGAAACAAGAAAGGTCTCAAATACACAACCTAACCCTACACCCAAAGTAGCTGGAGAAAGAACAGCAAAGAAAGCCTAAACCCAGCAGGAGAAGATAAATAATAAAGATCAGAGCAGAAATCAATGAAATAGAGACCAAAAGAACAGTAAAACAAATCAACAAAACTAGGAGCTGGTTCTTTGAAAGAATTAATAAGATTGACAAACCCCTAGCCAGACTTATCAGAAAGAAAAGAGAAAGGACCCAAATTAATAAAATCATGAATGAAACAGGAGAGATCACAACCAACACCAAAGAAATACAATTATAAGAACATATTATGAGCAAATCTACAGTAGCAAATTTGACAATCTGGAAGAAATGGATGTATTCCTAGAGATATATAAACTATCAAAACTGAACCAGGAAGAAATAGAAAGCCTGAACAGACCCATAACCACCAAGGAAATTGAAGCAGTAATCAAAAATCTCCCAACAAACAAGAGCCTAGGACCAGAAGGCTTCCCAGGGGAATGCTACCAAACATTTAAAGAATTAATACCTATTCTCCTGAAACTCTTCCAAAAAAGAGAAATGGAAGGAAAACTTCCAAACTCATTTTACAAGGCCAGCAAGACCCTGAGCCCGAAACCAGACAAAGACCTCATCAAAAAGGAGAATTACAGACCAATATCCCTGATAAACATGGATGCGAAAATTCTCACCAAAATACTAGCCAATATCCAACAGGATCCAACAGTTCATTAAAAGGATTATTCACCACGACCAAGTGGGATTTATTCCTGGGCTGCAAGGGTGGTTCAACATCTACAAATCTATCAGCGTGATACAATACATTAATAAAAGAAAGAACAAGAACCATATGATCCTCTCAATAGATGCTGAAAAAGCATTTGACAAAGTACAGCATCCTTTCTTGATCAAAACTCTTCACAATGTAGGCATAGAGGGTACATACCTCAATATCATAAAAGCCATCTATGAAAAACCCACAGCGAATATCATTCTCAATGGAGAAAAACTGAGAGCTTTTCCCCTAAGGTCAGAAACATGGCAGGGATGTACACTATCACCATTGCTATTCAACATAGTACTAGAAGTCCTAGCCTCAGCAATCAGACAACAAAAAGAAATAAAAGGCATCCGAATCAGCAAAGAAGAAGTCAAACTCTCACTCTTTGCAGATATGATACTTTATGTGGAAAACCCAAAGACTCTACTCCAAAACTGCAAGAACTCAGAGGAATTCAGTAAAATGTCAGGATATAAAATCAATGCACAGAAATCAGCTGCATTTCTACACACCACCACCAAGACAGAAGAAAGGGAAATTAAGGAGTCGATCCCATTTACAATTGCAGCAGAAACCAAAAGATACCTAGGGATAAACCTAACCAAAGAGGCAAAGAATCTGTACTCAGAAAACTGTAAAGTACTCATGAAAGAAATTGAGGAAGACACAAAGAAGTAGAAAACATTCCATGCCCATGGATTGGAAGGTCAGATATTGTGAAAATGTCTATGCTACCTAGAGCAATCTACACATGTAATGCAATCTCCATCAAAATACTATCAACTGTTTTTCAAAGAAATGGAACAAATAATCCTAAAATTTACATGGAACCAGAAAAGACTCCAGATAGCCAGAGGAATGTTGAAAAAGAAAACCAATGCTGGTGGCATCACAATTCCAGACTTCAAGCTCTATTACAAAGCTGTAATCATCAAGACAGTATGGTACTGGCATAAAAACAAACACATAGATCAATGGAATGGAATAGAGAGCACAGAAATGGACCCTCAACCCTATGGTCAACTAATCTTGGACAAAGGAGGAAAGAACATCCAGTGGAGAAAAGACAGTCTTCAACAAATGGTGCTGGGAAAATTGGACAGCCACATGCAAAAGAATGAAACTGGACCACTTCCTTATACCACACACAAAAATAGACTCAAAATGGATGAAAGACCTCAATGTGAGACAGGAATCCATCAAAATCCTTGAGAACACAGGCAGCAACCTATTCGACCTCAGCCGCAGCAACTTCTTCCTAGAAACATCACCAAAGGCAAGGGAAGAAAGGGCAAAAATGAACTATTGGGACTCTACCAAGATCAAAAGCTTTTGCACAGCAAAGGAAACAGTCAACAAAACCAAAAGACAACTGACAGAATGGGAAAAGATATTTGCAAATGTCTTATGAGATAAAGGGGTAGCATCCAAAATCAATAAAGAACTTATGAAACTCAACACCCAAAGAACAAATAATCCAATCAAGAAATGGGCAGAAGACATGAAAAGACATTTCTGCAAAGAAGACATCCAAATGGCCAATAGATACATGAGAACATGCTCAACATCACTTGGCACAGGGAAATACAAATCAAAACCACAATGAGATACCACCTCACAACAGTCAGAATGGGTAAAATTAACCAGTCAGGAAACGACAGGTGTTGGCAAGGATGTGAAGAAAGGGGAACCTTCCTACACTTTTGGTGGGAATGCAAGCTGGTGCAGCCACTCTGGAAAACAGTATGGAGGTTCCTCAAAAAGTTGAAAATAGAGCTACCCTATGACCCAGCAATTGCATTACTGGGTGTTTACCCTAAAGATACAAATGTAATGATTGGAAGGGACACATGCAACCAAATGTTTATAGCAGCAATGTCCACAATAGCCAAACTATGGAAGAGCATAGATGTCCATCGACAGATGAATGCATAAAGAAGATGTGATACACACACACACACACAAACACACACACACACACACACAGGAATATTATGCAGCCATCAAAGAAAAAACAAAACAAAAAACAAAATCTTGCCATTTGCAACGATATGGATAGAACTAAAGGGTATTATGCTAAGTGAAATAAGACAATCAGAGAAAGAAAATTATCATATGATCTCTCTGATATTAGGAATTTGAGAGGCAAAGGTGGGGGAAGGGAGGGAAAAATGAAACAAGATGGGACTGGGGAGGCAGACAAACCATAAGAGACTATTAATCACAGGAAACAAACTGAGAGTTGCTGGAGGGTGGAGGGAGGGACAGGGTGGCTGGGTGATGGACACTGGGGAGGGTATGTGCTATGGTGAGTGCTGTGAATTGTGTAATACTGACGATTTACAGACGTGTATCCCTGAAACAAATATATTATACGTTAATAAATAAAAAATATACTAAAAAAAAAAAAAGCTTTGTCTAGAACAGTCTGCAAAAGTTTAATCAACTGAATGTTTTGTACATACCAAAGAGCATTCCTGCAAAAGGACTACAGATCTCTCGGTTAGATTTGGATGGTTCATTGTCTCGACCACTGAAATAAAAAAGAAAAATAATTAGAACCCAGATGATTTTCAGGTAACAAAAATTTAGAGTAAATTGTAGGTATGAGTTATGGGCCTTTCAAAGTACTATAATATTTACATATTTTTAAAGTCAGGGTACAATCACAGCATATTCTCTCTTTATATAGTGAGACCTTGATATATTCACACTCTATAAATATATAACCTTTTTTTTCAGCTTTCATCAATGGCTCTATAGATTCCCAATAAAACTCTCTTTCATAAGAACAGCGAACCCAGTTAAGAAAATGAATATAAATACACATAAATCCTAAAAAAAAAGAGATACCTATTCACACACTTGGTAAAGAAGATCACCTCTTAAAAACTCCTTCCTTAAAATACAGAAATAAGGAAAAAAAAGACAACTCCCTCAAAGGAAACCTAATCAGACCCAAATAGCACATTTTCTTATCTCAAGCACTCCTATATATTACTTCTCTTCAGTGAAAATAGATACCTTTCCTGACATATGACATTATTATCTTCATTATACACTATAGATTTGGAATCATTTATACTTATGTACAATAAAAGAAAGCCACCAAAATGATAAGAACTATCAACAGAAAGAGAACATGAATATAAAATACATATAATTTCTGTTCTTTTCGTCATGACAGAATTATTATCAGCACTAATTTTACAAAGTAAGCATAAAATTTACCTACTCAATAAACTGAAAATTAAAAAAAAATTTTTTTTTAAAGGAAAACTCACATTGCAGGAACATTTTCAATTTATTTCCACTTAAGTTATATCACTTCTGTAACTCCCAAGATATTTCATTGATTTTTAGTCCATTAGACTACATGCTTATTTCTCCTTTCATTATTTCAAACAAATTTATATATACTTTATAATTATAGGGGCTTATATGGAACACCTTGGCACACTTAAAATCAAAACCTGCTATTCTAAAGAATACGGTAAAGTACGATAAATTCTCGTTTAACACCATTCTCTCCCTCCTGCTTTTTCCCCTTTAATTCTTTTCTTATTAAATAAGGAAAGCTGTTTACTATACCTTTCTACTTATTCAGTAAGCCAGTTTTAGTAGTTGCTGTTTCACAGTGTAAAGACTGAAGGGCAGAATTTATATGACATACTATACCTTTTATTTCCAGCAGATGAAATGCGTATGTTTGACTGTTCTGTGACATCACCACAATGCTCCATAGGAGGCACATCCCCTCGTCTGTTCCCGTACATCCTTAAAAACACATTAGCTTATAGAGCTTGTCCACGTACAGTGGACCTCCTTATATCTCTTTGGAGTTTTTACATTTGATTTTGGAAATGTTAAAGGGAACAAAGAGTTATAATGAAGTTTTACTGTAAACACATTTGAAAATTAATTTGAAGGAGATTTAATTGAAGTATGATTTGCTGGTTAATAAAAGAAACTAAGAGTTTAGATTCAACAGTCTTTAAAACAAAAGGTTATTATAAATTATTCCAATATAACTTCTAGAAAATTTTAATTTCAAAACTCTGCATATACTAAGACTTTCTTGTCATTCATTTAGTTCAAAGAGTTAATTAGTACCTATTACATGCCAAATACTATTTTTTCTAAGCACTGGATATGTAAACATGGTCCTTGCTCTCATGAGGATTACAGACAAATTTCACATGAGATCTCTTTTTTAAACAAAATTCACAGATTCTGGAAATTATTTTACTTCATATACAAATCTTTTTAACTTAAAAACACAGCAGCTGTCTTACCATTAAATTAAATCAAATGTGGCAAGGCACAACATTTGCTAACACTATAAATCACATGAAAGAATAAACATTAGCAACAGGGGAAGGGAAAACATTATAAACAGTCTGATACATTGATAAAAAATGATAACATTACTCACAAGGTCACAGACAATGAAAAAGAAAAATTGGAATTTATTTTAAATCCTTTTCAGAAAATAATCTTAAAATTTTTCAATTAATCTTTTTTTTTCCACTTGGCAAACATTGATTTCTTTAGCTTAATTCCTCATACCAGAGAAACCAACATGACTTTTCACACCAACATTTATAAGCATCCATGAAAATCATCATTTCACAGGTCATATTTCTTCATGTGGCTGTTGACAAACTATATTTTCTCTCAAAAGGACTATTAGAAATGTGGCTGTTATAGTATTATTCGGTATTTTAGGTGAATTTCATTTTCACATTAAGAAAAATGGCAATTTTTAGAAGAAAAACTTCTCATTCTTCACAAGCTAGCACAGAAGTCTTTCTTCACTTGTGTCCATCACACAAGCCACTGTCAATACTATCTGTGGAGAAAAGACTATCCAGAATTGTGACCGTCATCATATCTGACCTGGTATGACACATAAATAGCTTTAATCTTTTATACATATCTAGAAAAACAGAACCCTCCACAAGCCCTTTCAAAAAGGAATGTCAACTTATTTCAATTTATCAAAACAGAACTGGTTTTATATCTAAAACCTATGTGCTCAAATCTCTGTTTTAATTTGAATCAATTTCAAATTTGTAATTAATAATGCCAAGCAACCAGATTTACTTACACTTGTCTATATTAAATACGCATGAGCAGGAAAGAGTTAACAGCACAGGCCTAAAATTGCCTATCCTTAGAAATACCTATTTGGAAGATGGACCCTTGGCTGACCCCTGGGATAGATTTTGGGGTAAGTCCTACCATTCTCAGGACCGATAAAGAGTGGCTCACTGTACCTAAACTTTTTACACAAACAATATAGTTTTTGCTGAACATCTGCTTTCCTTCAAGAAGTTCATAATTTTCACATACCCTTGAAAAAGGGTGCCTATGTGACCAGCCCCCGATAAAACCACTGGGCACTAACTCTCCAATGACCTTTCCTGGTAGACAACATTACACCCATGTTGTCATAAGTCAGTGCTGGAGGAATTAAGCATGTTCTGTATGACTCCACTAGGACAGAACTTTTGGAAACTTGTGCCTGCTTGCCTTCAGATTTTGTCCAAGCCCCTTTTTCCTTTGCTGATTTTACTTTGTATCCTTTTGCTGTCATAAATCTGAGTATAACTGTATTCATTCATCATGAATATAACTGTATGAGGAAGTCTTGTGAGTCCTCCTGATCATTCACCAAACCTGGGGGTGGTCTCCCATGACCCAACAGACAAAAGTAAATGTGTTGATGTGGTAAAGTGGTGCCTCTCAACAAATTAGAGAAACTTAAAGTTACAAATTTTTAAAAATGTATCTTGTGATTAAACCAGAATTAAAGGCTACTTACTATATACAAAAATCCTTCCCAAAATTTATCCAAGAGTTTGTGACTTTCTGCATTTTCAGTTAAGTTTTCTAAAAGCAACATTAAGACTTGCAATTCTAGCTTATCTTTATGCAGTTGTATCCTAAGTATGATATATCCAAAGCATCTGTATTAAAAAATGTTTTATAGGCTCTTCGGTTTATATAGCTATCTTAATAAAGTAAGCATCATAAACACAAAAGGTCATTTTCAAAGTCCATTCTAAATTAAGGAAATTCAAGAAATTATTTTTGTGTAAAGTCAAGGTCTCATTGCTAAATTCTATAGTAAAATTACAAGGCTTCCTAACGAATCGCCCATAGGGAATACAGCTTAAGGTATACCTTTTCACTAAAAAAAAAAAAAAAATTCATTACCAAATGATAAAAGTCCTCTCTTGTCACTGATAAAATCAAAATCTTGTCACAATAAAATCAAGACTAGAGAAACATTTAAGAGGCCAAAGAAAATCAGAGATACACATTTCACTAAAAAGGATAAAATAAAATCTTAAGGCGTCCATCCTATTTAATTTTATGGAATGACTCATCATACGACTATGCTTACTTTTGTTAAATCAACGAAAAATTACTGTTTACAGAGATTCCATAAATATTTTTTAAATTTAATACTATATTAAAAACAAACAAACTAGAAGGGAAACCAATAAGCTGTGAAGCCAAATTACAGGATGGCAAGTAAGCTACCTTATTTCCTATTATAATATCCCCATAATTATAATGGAATTTCCTTCATTTATTGACCTTTCTTCATATTTCTAATAAATTTAGCATTTAATCACTATTAACTACTCCTGTTAGTTCCTTTAACAGCTGTTATGGTGATCTTACAATTTATTTTAGAAACCTTTATTGAGGGGTGCCTAGGTGGCTCAGTCAAGTTAAGCGCCCAACTTTTGATTTCAGCTCAGGTCATTATCTCTAGGTCGTGAGATCAAGTCCCACAGTGGGCTCTATGCTGGGTGTGGAGCCTGCTTAAGATTTTCTCTCTCCCTATGCCCCTCCCCCAACCCCACACACCCTTGTTTGCAAAGGAAAGGAAAGGAAAAAGGAAAAAGGAAAAAGGAAAGGAAAGGAAAGGAAAGGAAAGGAAAGGAAAGGAAAGGAAAGGAAAGGAAAAGGAGCCTTTACTGAGACAATGAAGTTCTCCAGGAAGACAGGAATTGGTGAGAGCCAATAGTGTTTTCATCATTTCTCTCTCTTCTCTTCAATCCTCTCAACATTAAGGAAGACCAACAAACGGTAATAGCCAAAAGTAATGAACTCAACTAAATGTCTAAGAACAACCTGATTCTAATGAAAGTCCAGGAGTTCAGTTTGGGTCCAATGTGTCCCTGAGAAGTCCTTTCTGTTTTGTTACAGCTTTAAAGCCAGTACCGGATTAAAACTATCCCTGAGACCCACAACCAATCTATCTAAATATTCTATGGCTTTAAATCCATAGACTGATTTACCACACTTCAATCTACTGATTTTGTCAGAAAGAGACAAACTCAAAAAAGAATTTGCTTTCTTTAACAAACCAAATCAGATTTAACTGAAGTAATAAAGGAATTGTAAATGGTTTCATCATCCTACTATAAAAAAAAAAAAGTTTAACAGGTATGTTAAGTGGAAAAAGCTTTTTTTCTATCTCTATTTCCTGGAAGACATGGGTCAATAACTTTAATTAGGTTCAAACCTCAATGCCCAAAGAAACCAGGTATAGGCTAGAGGCCAAGTTTATTCTAAAAATTAACACACACAAAAAAAGTTACTCCCTTACAGAAGCAAAGCAAATTCTCTAAGAGCATAGGTTTTTCCAGCTAATTTAAATATAAATGAACAATTCGTAAGCAATAATGAATAACTTATTTTTTTCCTTAACAAACCACAGAATCAAACTACTTCAGGAATAAATTTGCAATGTTTACACTATCAAGAGTAACACATCGTAAAAATAAAATATTTACCATCTATTGCTCACAGCTTCTTTGCTTACAGCAAAGAAGAAACAAATTTCTCCTTATTTAAAAAAATCATCTAATTCATAAAATGTCTACATCACCTTGTTTTCATATCAAGAACCTCCCTAAAGTGAATGAATTCTGCTATTAGAGGTACTCTCTTAGATGTTAAAAGAAAAATAATGAGCTGTTAATTGTGGGTTACCATTTTTCTCACTGTTTTCAGTTGTTTCACAATTTTATTTGCTTTAATTCAGAAACTGTTTTTTTCTAATATCAAGGCCATTTTTAAAATGGAGAAAAAAGTTAGTATTAAAGAGGCACTTAAAGAAATAAATGAAAATTACTATGTATTATAAAAAAATAGTATTAAATAACTCAAGTTTTAAAGAGCCATTTCTCCTCATTTACATTTTACATATTAGGCATGCACATTTCTTAGAATGTCCCAAAATAAGCAAACATGTAATCATCTATGTGACTAACACACAGATTCTAATTTCAGATGCAATGTTACTTCAGAATTTTATTAAATATCTATTAAGATTACAAACTAACAAATATCAAGAGTTAAAAAGGATGGAAGTGCTAACTGCATTAATCACATAAAAACTTTTAAAAAGCATTTTTTAAAGCTAAAAGTTTCTTTTACTCATTAACATTGGTTATAAAGTAAACAATAAAGTGATATATTAACTTCTACAGGTCAAGTTAATAAATAATAAAGACTAAGATGACCACATTTAAAAAGAGCCTACAAATTTCAAAGTACTATCAAATACACCATTATCTTCAATTTCTAGAAGCTCCTCAAACACAAATTTTAGACAAAGTGTAAATATAAATAAATAACACAAAACAAACACAAATGCATACAAAGACACACGCATACACAAAAAATGCAAGTGTCAAGCAAAATGCTAACTACCTTGTTAATTATTTAAAAACACCAGTCAGTGATTAATGATAAGTTCAGAAGTGTAACATCATTCCTGGGCTTTAGCTTTCCCATATTTAAAGAGGGTAAAACAGTTCATTAATAAATACATTATCATACATGAAATTGTTTATGGAGTAAATAGACAAAAAGTGAGACCAAAAGTATAAAACTCAAAAATTGGTTAAAATTAAAACTGGAATTTATCACATGCTGACTTTTAGAAGAAAAAAAGAGAAAAAGAGAAACTTACAAAAATGAAGGAAAATTAATTCTGTACTTCTCATAATCAGTTATAATTATTTTTTGTCAAGAACTTCAGGTTAAGATTACAATATACCATGAATAAATGCTTAGACAAAAAACAAGGAAGAGCATTACATGATAAAGGGATTAATCCATTGAGAGGAGATTAAGAACTGTAAATATCTATGCAGGCAACATAAGATCACCTAAGTCCATAAAGCAAATATTAACAAGCATAAAGAGAGAAACTGACAAGTTATATAGTAATAGTAGAAGACTTTAACACCCCACTTACATCAATGGATATCATCCAGACAGAAAATCAGTAAGAAAACAATGGCTTTGAATGACATATTATACCAGATGTATTTAACAGATATATTAAGATATATATATATATATATATATATATATATATATATATATATCTGGTTCTGGTATAAAGAATATTCCATCCAAACACAGCAGAATACACATTCAAGTGCACATGAAACATTCCATAGGATAGATCACATGCTAGGCCACAAAATAAGTCAGAATGAATTTAAGAAGCCTGAAATCCTAACAAGCATCTTTTCCAGCCACAACAGTATGAAACTAGAAATGAATTACAAGGGGAAAAAGAAAGAAAAAGAGAGACAGCAAGTAAACAAACACAAAAAATGTGGAGGCTAAACAATATTCTACCAAGCAATGGGTCAATGAAGAAATGAGAGAAAGTCCAAAACACATATAGAAATATGAAATGGAGAACACAACAGTCCAAAATCTTTGGGACACAGTGAAAGTTCTAAGAGCATTTCACAGACCTACCTCTAGAAACAAGAAAAAAACTCCAACAATCTAATCATATACCTAAAGGAAGTAGAAAAATAATAAATGAAATCCAAAGTCTGCAAAAAGTCAAATACAACAAAGATCAGACCAGAAGTAAATGAAATGGAGACTAAAGAAAGCCAAGAAGGATCAATAAACAAAACAAAACTAAATAAACTTTTAGCCAGACTCAGTAAGAAAAAAAGAGAAAGGACTTATATAAATAAATTCAGAAATGAAAGAGAAGTAACAACTGACACCACAAACATACAGAGGATTATAAGAGACTACTATGAAAAATTACATGCCAACGAACTGGGAAAACCTAGAAGAAATGGATAAATTCTCAGAATCATACAATCTTTCAAAACTGAATCAGGAAGAGAAAATCTGAACAGACTGATTACTAATAACGAAACTGAACTGCAATCAAAAAACTTCCAACAAACAGAAGTCCTGGACAAGACAGCTTTCCAGGTGAATTCTACAAAATATTTAAAGAAGAGTTAATACCCATTCTTCTCAAATTATTCCAAAAAAAATAAATGAGGAAGGAAAAGTTCCAAATTCTCTCAGTGAGGCCAGGATTACCCTGATAACCAAAACATACCAAAGACACTACAAAAAAGAAAAAAGAAAAAAAAAATCACCCACAAACCCACAGGCCAAAATACCTGATGAACATAGATGCAAAAATCCTCAACAAAATATTAGAAAATCAAATTCAACAATACATTAAGAATCATTCATTACAATCAATTGGGATTTAGTCTAGGAATGCAAGGATGGTTCAATATATGCGAAACAATCAACGTGATACATCACATTAACAAAATGAATGATAAAAACCATATGATCACCTCAACAGATTCAGAAAAAGCATGTGACAAAATACAACATCCACTTACGATAAAAACTCTTAACAAAGTAGGTTCAGAGGGAATATACCTCATCTAATAAAGGCCATATATGAAAAACACACACTTAACATCATACTCCATGGTGAAAAACTGAGAACTTTTCCTCTAAGATCAGGAATAAGACAAGGATGTCCACCCCTGGCATTTTTATTCAACACTGCACTGGAAATATAAGTCATAGCAATCAGATAAGAAAACGAAATAAAAAGCACCCAAACTGGTAAGGAAGAAATAAAACTTTCACTATTTGCAGATGACAAAATACTATATACAGGAAGTCCTAAAGATTCCACCAAAAAAACTATAAGGACTAATAAGTGAATTCAGCAGTGCTGCAGGATAGAAAATTAATGTACTGGCTGGCTCAGTTGGTTAAGCATCTGTCTTCAGCTCAGGTCATGATCCTAGGGTACTGGGATCAAGCCCCACGTCAGGATCTGTGATCAGCAGGGGGTTTGCTTTTCCCTCTCCCACTCCACTTGCTTGTGCACTCTCTATCAAATAAATAAAATCTTAAAAAAAAAAAAAGAAAGAAAGAAAATTTGGGATGCTTGGGTGGGTCAGTTAAGTGTCTGCCTTCGGCTCAGGTCATGATCCCAGGTTCTGGGATGAAGTCCCACATCGAACTCCTTGCTCAGTGGGGAACATGGTTCTCCTCTGCCTGCCACTCCCCCTACCTCTGTGCATGTACTCACTCTCTCTTTCTCTCTCTCTCGTACACGCATGCTCTCACTCGCTCTCTGACAAATGAATAAATAAAGTCCCTTAAAAAAAAAAAGAATATACAGAAATCTGCTGCATTTCTACAGGCCAATAATGAAGTAGCAGAGAGAAAAAAATTTTTAATCCCATTTACAATTGTATCAAAAATGAAAAAAAAACAAAAAACAAAAAAACCTAGGAATAAATTTAACCAAGGAGTTTCACCTTGGTTAACTATAAGACTCTGATGAAAGAAAGTGAAGATGAAAAAATAATATTGTTACAAATGTCCCAACTGCCAACAGCAATCTACAGATTCAATGCAATTCCTATCAAAATACCAAAAGCATTTGTCACAGAATTTAAACAAATAATCCTAAAATTTGTACTGAACCACAAAAGACACTGAATAGCCAAGGCGATCTTGAGAAAGAACAAGGCTGGAAGCATCACAATCCAAATCTCAAGATCGTACTACAAAGCTATAGTAATCAAAACAGTATGGTGGGGGCGCCTGGGTGGCTCAGTGGTTAAGCGTCTGCCTTCAGCTCAGGTCATGATCCCAGGGTCCTGGGATCGAGTACCCCATCAGGATCCTTGCTCAGCAGGGAGCCTGCTTATCCATCTGCCTGACGCTCTCCCTGCCTGTGCTCCGTCTCTCTGACAAATAAAATCTTAAAAAAAAAAAAAAGGGCGCCTGGGTGGCTCAGTGGGTTGATGCCTCTGCTTTCGGCTCAGGTCATGATCCCAGGGTCCTGGGATCGAGGCCCGCATCGGGCTCCCTGCTCGGCGGGGAGCCTGCTTCCCCCTCTCTCTCTCTGCCTGCCTCTCTGCCTCCTTGTGATCTCTCTCCCTCTGTGAAATGAATAAAAAAATAAAATCTTTAAAAAAAAAAAAAAAAAAGGCAGTATGGTGCTGGCACAAAAATAGACCTATAGATCAATGAAACTGAACAGAGACCCCAGAAATAAACCCACACTTTACACATAGTCAATTAATCTATAACAAAGGAGGCAAGAATCTACAATGGGGAAAAAGCCATTTCTTCCATAAATGGTGCTGGAAAAACTGGACAGCTACATGTAAAAAAATAAAACTGAACCATTTTCTTACACCACTCACAAAAATAAACTCAAAATGGATTGAAGACCTAAACACGAGACCTGAAACCATAAAACTTCTAGGAGAAAACACAGCAGTCTCTTGGACATCAATCAGCCTTAGCAACATACTTATGGATATGTCTCCTGAGGTAAGGGAAACAAAAGCAAAAAAAACTATCAGGACCATACCAAAATAAAATGCTTTTGTACAAAAAGGAAACTATCAACCAAACAAAAAGCATCTACTGGAGATATCTGCAAATGATTCATCCAATAAGGGGTTAATTTCCAGAACGTATAAAGAACTCATACAATTCAAACCAAAAAGCAGATAATCTGATCAGGAAACAAGTAGAGGACCTGAGTAGTCAATTTTTCGAAAGACACATACGAATGGCCAACAGACACGTGAAAAGATGCTCAACATCACTAACCATCAAAGAAATGCAAATGAAAACCACAATGAGATAGATATCACGTCACACCACTGAGAATGACTAGTATCAAAAAGACAAGAAATAATAAGTGCTAGTTAGGATGTGGAGAAAAGGAACTCCTGTACAATGTGGTGGGAATGTAAACTGGTGTAGCCACTATGGAAAACTGTACGGAGATGGCTCAAAATATTAAAAATAGATATACCATATGATCCAGTAATTCCACTACTGGGGATGTAATCAAACAAAATGAAAACCCTAATTTGAAAAAGATACCTGCACCTCTATGTTTATTGCAACATTACTTACAATACTCAAGCAACACAAGTGTCCATCCATAAATACATAAAAAGATGTGGTATAGATATAAAGTAGAATATTAGCCATAAAAAAGAATGAAATCTTGCCATTTCCAAATACATGGATGGACCTAGAGGTTATTATACCAAGTGAAAATAAGTCAGTCAGGGAAAGAAAAATATCATATGATTTCACTCATATGTGAAATCTAAAACATAAAACAAATGAGCAAACAAACAACAAAAAACAGAAACAGACTCATAAGTACAGACAACACTCTTTTTGCCAGAGGGTAGGGGCATGGGCAGAAAGGGCTAAATAGGTGACAGGGACTAAGAGACATAAACCTCTAGTAAAAAATAAAACAAGTAAGTCACATAGATAAAAAATACAACATAGGAAATACAGACAGTATTATTATAATAATGTTGTATGGTGAGAGATGGTAACTACATATATTGTGGTGAACACAGCATAATGTGTAAAACTGACAAATCCCTATGTGTGCACCTAAAACTAATATAACACTGCATATCAACTATACTTAATAAAAAAAATTTTTGAAAAGAATAAATGGTTAGAGCAAAAGGCCACATGCAGTTACACATTTCTGTAGTCTCAAAAATTTTACTAATAAGTCATTTTTCCTATCAACTACTCTGCCTCCTAAATAAAAACTACTGAATGACAGATGTGATTTTGTTTTGTTTTGTTTTTTGCTGAAATTAAGGAATCTATAAATCTGAAATACAGAAATTCAATTTTAAACTCACACCTTAGAGACATACGTGAAAAACATTACATCTAGAGATGTAAGTTTATGCATTAACAAGATGGAAATATTACATAATAATGATTTAAATTTGAAAAAAATAATTCTAAACATTGTAAAACATGTAAGGAATTATTCTCACTCATCCTCATGTTTAATCTATTCTTAAAATACAACTTGGAGAAGATTATATAAGAAGAATTCATTTCATTTATGCAATATATAAAAGAATAAGTTATCAAATAATTAGGCTGAAATTCATTTGTTCAAGTATAAAATTATTGCAGGATATAATTACAAAAATAATAGATTAAACATATGTTAAAAGCAATCATCGTAATAAGTTTCTTGAAATTCCAAACTTAAAAGATAGCATTACATAACACTTTAAAGATAAACAGACACCATAAAGAAAAAAGTGCTTTCGTGTACAAAGAAGGCAGAACTAAGAGTCCAAGACCACTGCAGTTCCCCAATTGAGAGCTCTTTAAGTTTAGGAAGCCTTTGATTACCTTCAGGTAAAAACATTTTCAAATATAAAACACTGCAGGATTTAGACTATTTTCTGAAGTACAAACAATTAGATTCAAATCAGATAGAAATGACACGTAGCATTGCAAAATTCTAATCCTTCACTCACATCACTTATTATTAAAAAGACTGGGTAAGCAGGCCATAACAGCTACAGAATAAACAGCAGAAGACAACAAGGTGTAAAGGTTTTGTATTATTAGTAATAACTAGAATACTGAATGTATGGCATTATGTCTCAGAAATTTTCTAAAATATTTAAATGGTAATCTATTTGGACTAAAAAAAGGTCCTATAAACTCTTTAAAATTTAGATTTCACCCTTTCAAGTTAACAAGTCACTGACAAATATGCAACCCTGCCATATTTCTATCTCCAAAAGTTTATGAAAATAGAGCAAATTTTAAGTATTAAGATAAATGACTTAATAAAATAAAATCCCACTATAGCAGTTAAGAAATTACAAGTAGTGTCCCAAAAACAATCATCCCAAAGAACTGAAAGGCATCTGAAAATCTGATAGTAAAAATCTGGTATCATTTCACTTACGTAAATGTTTAATAAGAGACTTAAAAACAGTGACGTATATTGATAGAAGTACTGAGAGCATAGGAACATTAAAGAAATGAGCTGTATTTCATCCCTTTTAAAATGTCCTTTTTATCCACATTTTAACATCTGAATCTGGGACTGCCATCAACCTGTTTTTAAAGTTTTTCAAGTTATTGCAAAGAGTTCTTTTTTCTCCTATCATTGACAAAGGAGCACTATGAATCTGAGACAACCCTGAATTCTTGACTCAAGACTTTTTAAACAATACTGGCAACATGAATTCAGACTCCAAACCTGAATCATTACTGGCTTACAGTTCAAAATCTCAAGAGAAGGGTTTTGTTTTGTTTTGTTTTTTAATCCCTCCATTCAGTGCCAAGGTTGATACATGGACATTTCCTTTCTGTCCCCTTCTGGGAAAAAGTTTATTTCCCATTTAACTTTACATGAAGGTTGTAGTCTTTCAGTGTCCCTGCTTTATTACGGGGTCCCCTTTTCCCCCCATCTTGGGGGGTTTTATTTGTTCTTTCAGTGGCACATACAAAATGTTACAACTTCAAACTGACAGCATCTTAGAATTAACCAAATATGTAGATAAATAAAACTGCTTCTCCCTAACATAATCATAAAAAGTAACAGCAGTAATATTAAGCAAATAGAGAAAATAAAAATGAAGTTGTAAATACCTGTCATTTGTATACATTCTCAAAAGTCTTCTATCAAAATCACTTTCATATCTAAACCTCTCGTCCATTTCTTCACTCACTTCAGGATCTTGATCAGGTCTATAATACTGTCTATCAAAAACACGATCCTCATTAAACCTGTGAAATCTTCTATCTGGAATGTCAGCTTTGTTGGCAAACCTTTGAGGTTTTTTACTGGAAATGCCCACTTCTTCATTAGTTTTTTTAATGATTCTTCTATTCCTTAATTCAATTTCATCATCTAGTTGTCGATATCTGTCCTCCTCTAGTCTTCTTTGGTTTAGAAGCTCTTCATATGCCTCCGAAGGAGTTAAGACATTTCTTCTAGGACCTTCTGAATTTTCACAAGATGTTTGTATTTGTGAAGGTAAATCAGGCTTAACCTGACTAATAGGTTTTTTATTTCTTTGATTCTTGTGCTGGTCAATTAAAAAAGAAAACAAGAAACCTATTTTAATATGATGCTATTTCTTATAACACACCCTCATATGATGTGTAGTCTACTTATCACCTCAACTCCAAGGCCTAATCACCCAAAAGAAACAGCTTATTGTTAGGGGAAAAAAAAAAGCAACTTCAAGGAAATGTTATCCTTCAAAACTTAATAAATAAAATACAACAAGCAACAGAGATACAGGTAAGTGGCTACAAAAAGAGAGGGTAAACTAAACGCAAATTCCTAGCCCAGAAGATACATTTTTTTTGGCATATAATATTGCTTCAAAATGTTTTAAATTAAATTCTTAATACAAACAATATTGTAAAGTGGTCAATATTTTGGCCCTATTAACATCAACCATTCTTAAATTTGGAAAAAAATATATAGCTAGAAATTGTCAGCATTTTAAAAATCACTTAAAAGTAAAAACTAGGGGCGCCCAGGTGGCTCAGTACCTTAAGTGTCCAAGTCTCGATTTCAGTTCAGGTCATGATCTCAGGGTCATGAGATCGAGCTCCATACCAGGCTCCATCCATGCTGAGCATGGAGTCTGCCTAAGATTCTCACTCTCCCTCATCCCCCGTTCCCTGACCCCCTCCCCTGCCTGCTGGCACTCTCTCAAAAAATTTTTTTAAATAAAAAGTAAAACTAAACATCACTTAAAGCCAGGGTAAGTTTTTCAATATGTGATAAAACAATTAATAAAACTAAGTATTAAAATGCTCTGTGTGTAGTTCAATTTGGCTTACTCTTCAAGATATCTACATAAAAACCAAGTGAAATGTTTAACATATAAAAATATTTTCAAGTAAGTACAACATGTTCAAACTCTGGTGTTAAAGATTTACTTTATAAGCAAAACTTACCTCAGTACTACTCTTTTCTACCTGTCTGAACTTGTCAGTAGGTTCTTCTTTACCCCTGAGAAATTGGTTGTATTCTTTATTGCGTTCGAGTTTCAATCTTTCCTTAAAATAAAAACCAAAAGGTAATGTTAAAACTCCAACTTCAGGAAAAAGTACCTTTATGTCCAAACTCATACAAAATAAGAGATCTTACTCAGAATCAAGCTTTATTAATAATTTCAAGATAGAAGTAGTTGCAAGGTACAAGAGAGGCAGGAAGAGGTCTGAAACAACCAATGTAATTCCCCACATCCTTTCTTGCCACATTAAAATAAGCACTACTACATGCTTAGGTCCAGGTTAATAGAGGAGATCTTTAACAGAAGGGAGCTGCTTCAACCAAAAGCATTCATAAATAAATCTGTCCCGCTAGTAACTACATGACTGGTTTGCCAGGAGACCTGTCACTACCATGTTTCCAAGGAGATTTGACCAGGTTACCATCCTTCTTTCTTTCTCAGAGACATCGCCTGCCTCTATTCCCCCACCCCACTCCCAAAAGACCTATTGTGAATCATTTCTTTCCCAAGTATCAGGAAGGTTGATTACATTTTAAACATAAAAAGGTAAAATTATCAGACACTAAAATATTATAATATAAATGTTCTGTTGAAACACATACTACGTTAGGAAATGTTTTTAAGCCTTAATATCTCCACTATCATTGAAACATTCACAATCTAAAAAAAAGAAATTAAAGATTTACCTAGGTCATCTTTTGAAACTTGTTATTTGTTTGTCTTATGTACTATGTCTTGATCGCTGATCTAGCTTGGAAATTGAGTCCCCACAAGGGATATGCAGTGCTTTATTACTACCACCTCTAAAGAGTAAGTAAATGTATTTGTAGAGTGATAGAAACACATTCAAATAGCTCCAGACCTTACCCTACATCAAAGTTCAGTATACTTTCATTCACTCATCTCAGTGATAACTGTGACACACAGCATGAACTTTATAGCTCAGAAACCAATGCTGACAAACATAAATTCTAAATATTCAATTAACTCACATATTAAAAATATATCACATCATCATAAAGTTATGTTCAAAAGTTCTTTTAAAAACACCACAACTAGAGACTCCACAAATTTTTTTTAACAGACATATATTCAAGAATGGGAAATGATACAATCTTCTGCTTGCATTTAAGTCAGGAGTACGTTAATTATTTTGATACCTCATAAAATTATTACCCACAATAACTACTCCTATCCACCTACCTTGGCAGATAGCCTCTCACCAATAGGAAGAGAAACTCCCAGGGTAGATGGATCGGTTTCACTCGTGGACAGAAAATTTTTCTGTATATATACACATTAAAAAAATATATTACCTAATTGCCTTTATAAAGTATTTCATAAATGTGTCTTTACATTCTATTTTCTAAACTATACATTATGCAGAGCAAAAGAATGAAATGGAGATGAAGACAGAAAGTACAAAAGTAATTAGAACACATAATTTTCTTCCAATCAAAAAGTCCCTGAAGAGGAGAATCAGGTCTTAATTTTCATTTGCAACATATATATTCCAGATGATTAAAAAGCATGGGAAAAAAGGAAACTTTCCCAATTTATATGTCTTTTTTAAGCACATATTCTTCATTCTCAGTGCCCTACTAGTCTTTGGATAATTTGAGGCAAATTTAAACTTCCTCCCCAAGATCTGTATACATGCTGCAATAATGTTTTTTACTGATCTTCCTGCAATAATTTATGAGGGGATATCCACTCAAATGCCAAAAGATATAAACTATGAACACTGTTTCCTTATATGTATGTCTACCCTTGTTCATTAAAGATTTAGATAATGCAGTATAGTAAACAGAGCATCAGACTAGGAGTCAAAAGACCTGTTCCAGGACTAGCCCAACACTTCTCAGTTCTAGAACACTGAGCAAGTTGCCTAACCTCCCTAACCCAGTCTTCTTACATAAAATGAGAATGGTATGTGCTCTGCCTACCTACCAAAGCTGGTATAAGGATCAAAGAGGGTTAAAAATGTAAAATATCTTTGAATACTATAAAGCAAACACAAGGGATGAGTAAAAATACATATACATGATCCCCAATTTTCTGGTACTGCTTGGTAGTCATATAGTCTAGAAGTTAATTTAACTTCTCTGACTCAACTTCTTTGTCTGTAAGGCAGGGATAATGCCATCTAAATCACTAGGTTATGAGGATTAAATGAACTGATACTTGTTAAGCCGTATAGTCCCATGCCTTTTATTTATTCATTAAACAAGCAATTACTGACTACCTAAAACTTTCCGGTTACTTTTTTGCGGTGGTAGGGAGACAAAGATAAGACTATATCCCCTCTATGTAAGAAATTTAAAATTCAGCTGAGGAAACAAACAGGTAAACAAATAACTACAATATAATGTACCAAATGCTGTAATATAATTACATTCAAAACATTTGGGAGCAGAGTGATTAATAAAACTAAACGATTAATAAGGTTTCGTTGAGGGGTGCCTGGGTGGCGCTGTTGGTGGCCCACAGATTATGATCTCAGGGTTGTAAGATCAAGCCCTGTGTCCAGCTCCACACTCAGTGGAGTCCACTGGAGATTCTTTCTCTCTCTCCTTCTGCCCTTCCCATTCGTTCTTTCTCTCTCTCTAAAATAAGTAAATAAATCTTCTTTAAAAATAAAAATATAAGGTTTCATTGAATGTGAATTTCCAAATAAGTTGTGCTACAAAAGCTAATTTGAAAGCTGGTTGTATATAGAACTCTAAATTTATTTGTCAAGGGAAAAAAATAGGATACCTGACTAGATCCCTAGTCAGTTTAGCCCTTATATAAAAAGTACACTATAAACCTAGCCATTTTGTAGAGTAAGACATGTACAAAAAAAAAAAAAAAAAACACATTCAGAGTTCCAACCCTGGGAAGACAGAGATACAGCATCCTCATTCCTTCACAATTCACACTTCCAACACAGACCCAGAATGATGTTTGAAATGTTCAACAAAATGAAAAAAATAAATAAGGACAGTATAGTGAGTTATTCAAAAAGCTAAATTTTAGACATTGTCTCATTCATTCAATAAATACTGACTGCCTACTGCCCCAAAATGTTTGATATATCTGAGATTCATCAGTGAAGAAAACAAAGATCCCTGCCTTCCTGAAGCTTACATTCAAGCATGGGAAACTAACAAGAAGTAATAAACATAATGAAGAATATGGTATATTAGAAAGTGGTAAGTGCTATGACAAAATTAAAAGAAAACACTACAAATAGTTCAGACTTCTAGAGGATGGGAGTGGGAAAAATAGAAATTTCGAGTTCCCTTTTGGACATGCTCAATGTGAGATACCCATTAGATTTCTAAGATAAGTAGCCAAACGGAAAAGTGTGAGGTTCAGGAGAGAAGTCTGGGCTATAAATATATATTTACTAATTCATTTAAAAATTATTCTTCTGAGAATATGTTCTCCCTGAACTTTTAAATGGTCAAGTATGTTCTACTCTAAAAACTAGAAAGATGGCGGCAGTTGTTTAATGGCTCTTCCTGGCAAAATTTAAGGATTTAATTTTTTTTTAATTGAAATATCCATGAAATCCAAAATTCAGGAAGCCACAGGAAAAAATCTAGAAAGAAAAGGACTTCCTACGGGTCAATAAAGTCACTGCAGCCACCTACCCAAATCCTATGAAATTTTCTTCTTCCCGTGCTTTCCTTTCCATGCCCACCTTCTCAGATATCAACCAAAATTTGTCTCTTGCATATTAAGGGACTACTACTCTTCTATCACAACCATATTCTTAACAACCCAACACCACAAACTCCTTCATATCCATTTGAATTTAAAGATTTGTACTCTTTGATCTTTTCCTCTTTCATAAAGGCAATTTCTTCCTATGCCTCCTACAACCATTCTTTTTTAAAATCTTCTATCTATGAAGTAATATAAGATCCATAAGTAGAAATGGTAGATAACCAGAGGAAAGCCCCACCCAATAAGGAGTGGTGGAAGACGGGGGGAATACTGAAGTACAAGGCCAGGGAGGTGGGCTGGAACATGAAAGACTTCACAGGCCATGCTAAGGAGTATGCATTTTTATCCTTAAGGTCTGTAAGGAGACATTTAAATTGATAAGGGACAGAATCATTCTGGAAAGTAGTATGAAGAACAGACAGAAAATTAGTGGAAGCAGAAGCTAAAAATCTAGAGCAGTAATTTAAAATAAACAGTAAGATAAGAATCTCTAATATGCAGGACTAACAGTCCTGAAACAGTTGTCAAGGTCTTCACAGGCTGCTTAAGGAGGTATAATTTTTCACACATAACAAATTAAAAATCTAATCTAGGAGCACTGGGCTGGCTCATTCTGTAGAGCATGTAACTCTTCATCTCAGGGTCATGAGTTGAACCTCCATGTTGGGCATGGAGTCTACTTAAAAATTAGGTAAATAAATAAATAAATAATAAAAATAATAATTAATAAATAAAATTCCTTTTTAAAAAATCTACTCTATCCTATCTATGTATATCATTATATTTACTTCTCTCAAAAAGAATCTACTCTAACCTACTCAGACTGGTAAATCACATGTGCCTCAATTCATACAAAGCTAAACCCTACCATCCAAGTCCTTCATTCTATATTCTCCATCTGAAAAGCTTCCTTTCCTTGATTTGTCCTCTAGAATATCCAAATGATACCTATCCTACAAAGCCTTATAAAATAACACCTTGAGGTCTTTCCTGATCATTATAGCCTTCTTATTAATTAGCAGTTTCTAAGCTGTATGAATGTTATCTCTACGACAAGATTCTAAGACACCTTGAAGACAGATGATTCTTCATAAGTACTTAAAAAGTGTTGGCTGAATGATGAATGAATGTGTGAAATTCATTTTAAAAAGCTCTGTAAAACTACAGTGTTCTTGTTTTCCAATATAAATTCACAAACACAATCCATGGGTTTGGGTGCAAAAATACTGAGTAAACCAAATCCTGACAATACAGTTAAAAAACATTTTAGAATATCCTGAGTATCTATTATTTTATTATCTTAATGTGATTAACATAATTTGAAGAAAAAAACTGGCATGCTTAAAACAAATGGGCTTATAATAGCTGTAGAATCTTTCTAAAAGATGCATAAGAAAGCAACAAAAATAAATGCAAAGCAGGAATCAAAAAGAATGCCTGATTGTATTAATGAAAAATTACAACAGAGACTGCCATCTTGGCAAAAACAAGGATACAAAATGTTATCATTCGAAAGTCTCAAAATCACAAATGAATTTATTTTTATTAGTTTCAGAGCAATGTCATAAATGAAAATAATTGCAAGCTACTAGATCTAAAAAAATAAAAAAATAACATTTTGCAGGCAACCCTACCTTTCTTTTTGCTTGTGTAATACCCTAAAGTCAAGGGAAACAAATCATTGATAAAATATATTCAAAGTTCTTTCTCTCCATGTGCAAATCAGAATAAATAATTATACACTTGGAACAAACAATACAAAGTATTAAAAAAAAACTATATAGAGTATCTTGGGATGACTGGAAACATTGTAATTGTTTAAAATAATGTGATAAGCTTTAAAAAGTAAATTGCATTTCAAAACTTACAAGAAATCTTCAGTTTAGCAATTACATAATTTAACAAACCATACTTAAAACAAGGGTTCCGCTAAGTAAATAGATTAAATCATAAAGGAAAGACTTTGGAAGCTAGGTAAATAGGTAAAATGAAGTTTTTAAAAGCTTAGCTGACAGGAAAGTAAGTGGCAACTAGAATCCCATGTGTCATTTTAATACATGGTCATGGGGAGTAGAGGAGTAGGGAATCATAATCAGGTTTTTTTAAACCACGGTAATTCTACAGAAAGCATGAACAACCAGAAGTTACAATCTCATTTAAAATGAAAACCAACTACCCTATTGCAAAGATTAAGAATATGTTATTCCATGGCACCACTTCTCGGCACTACTTTCTACCCATATCATACATGTCCCTTCACTGTCACTAATATAATATCCTACTGATAGATACCAATGATAACCTAAAAATTAACACATTTGACTAAAACCTTAGTAAAATAAAATTAGTAGATGAATTCTGAAGCATAAGATACAGCTAACTAATAGAATATATTACCTGAGTAAGATAACGTCTATAATCTTGCCTCAATTCTTCTTTTAGCTTATGTTTCTTACGTTCATAATCTTCCCCAAGTGGTAAACTTAATCCATAATCAATTCCTAAAAAGAAAACAAATAATATAGCTCATTTTCAAACCAATGTCAATTTTAATACCATCTGTTGCCACCAAAGCACAGTAGAAAAGAACACAGGCATGTTTGATTCTGAGACTGGGATCAAGATAATAAATTGTTTATTTAAAATGTTTCAGCAGGTCATACATTCACACATACGGAAAATATCCCTCCCGCCCATGAAACCCAGTACCCAGTTCTCCTGCCCAAAACAACCAACATTACCACTTCTTGTATTTCCTTCCAGAGACTTTATGAATCTATAAAGATACTTTTAAATTACTGCGCGCGCATGTGTGCGCGGGTGTGTGTGTGTGTGTGTGTGTGTGTGTGTGTGTGTGTGTGTGTGTGTGTGTGTGTGTATTTACTTCTTCTCCCTTTAGATAAATGATTCTGCACTTTTTGGCATCTGGCTTTTTCGCCAAGTACAAAATTGAAGAAAAGCTGATTACCTTTACTTCTTAATTCTACTGAAATTTCTATAAAGAAAAATACCAAAAACAATTTTAAGGTCTGTTTTCCAGTCTGTGAAAATTAATAATGTGATTTTATTTTTACTATAAGAATATCTTTGTTATAACATGTTCAAGAAAAAATTATTAGGACTACACATGGCTCAGTCTGAAATTTCCAAAAACTTTTAAAGTTAAGCCACCAATTCTGATTTCATATAAATGGATATTCATTTTTTTAATAAAGATTTTTTTTTTTATTTGACAGAGAGAGAGAGATTATAAGTAGGCAGAGAGGCAGGCAGAGAGACAGGGAGAGGAGGAAGCAGGCTCCCTGCTAAGCAGAGAGCCCGATGCGGGAATCGATCCCAGGACGCTGAGATCATGACCTGAGCCGAAAGCAGAGGCTTTAACCCACTGAGCCACCCAGGTGCCTGGATATTCATTTTTATGTGGTAAAACATAATGTAAAATTTATCATATTAACTGTTTTTAAGCATACGATTCAGTGGCATTAATTATATTCACAATGCTGTGCAAACATCACCACATACACAAAATTTAGGCCATTTCCAGAATTTTTTCATCATTCCAAACAGAAACTCCATAGAAGGATGCTAATTTTTTAAGAAAAACTTTAATTTTGAGTCATGTTTCTGTACAAAGAGCTCAAAAATCAAATTACATTTTGGGGTGATGACAATAGTGATGGCTATACAACTTATAAACATTTACTAAAAACCAGAGTTGTACAATTTCAAAGGGTAAACTTTATGATATGTAAATTATAGCTCAATAAAGCTGTTAAAATCAAATTATATACTTTAAAGAAGCACAGATATCAGATGAGTATTTAGATTTTTGAAGCTCCTCTGCCTTTTATAGTCCTACTATGTAATACCATAGTATAAAAAATTTATCATTTCTAAACAATTTTCCTTACTTAGCTCCAAGGAATACAGATTAAATAATCAACCATAGTTTATAAACTGATATGGATATCACTATTTTTGTATCTTATTCCCTCAAAATGCAGCTAAATGATGAGACTTTTCATAAAAGTGTCATATAACTGCTTTGTTACATCACTGAAATATTTCAGGGGGGCAAGACCCAAGTGGTATAAATATAAATGTATATCTGTTGATTTTTATGGATTACTAAATTCGACTTTCCACCATGAACACCATGGAATTCTCTTGATAAAACACTTCTGGCCTACATAATCCTGATAGCAGTAGGTAAAGTAGGCATCCTTACGGATGCCTCTCACTCACGCTCCCAACTCTCTCACAAAAGAATTTAAAGTATCCCATACGTTAAGAATTTTAAATCATCCTAGAAAAGCATTCTTTCATCACACAAGAATCTAAACCTTATTTTTAAAGATAATAGAATTTAAGCCTAAAGAGAGAAACAGTTTTGATTCTCATATTCAGAATGGAGTATCACACATGGAACTAAATCATAAGGTCAATGAAGGTAAGGCCTTCATTTATTCAAAATTTATTCAATTTTATAATGCCTGGTATACAACCTATATCCAAGAAATGTTTACTGAATAAATGTATGAATTAATGTATGAGTGAATCTTTAAATAAGAGGAAAGAATGAGAGAAAGGGAAAAAGCACACAATTTTTAATATTTCATTTCTGCCTTTAGGTAGTCTGATTGCATAGAGAAGCATAATAACTAGTAAACAAAGTTAATATCTCTAGTCACAATGGATACTCTATTGTGTCAAGGAGAAAAAGAAATAATGCTGCAAGGATGATGCCTCTCAACATGCCAGGCTTTCCTACTCAGGGAAGTAATAATTTACAGCTTTCTGAAAGTCATATATATAAGGTTTTTGGTTTTTTTTAAAGAGTTTATTTATTTGTCAGAGAGAGCACAAGCAGGGGGAAACCGCAGGCAAAGGGAGAAGCAGGCTCCCGCCAAGTAGGGAGCCAAGCCCGACATGGGACTCAGTCCCAGGATTCTGGGATCATGACCAGAGCCAAAGACAGACACGTAAACGACTGAGCCACCCAGGCATCTCTAAGGTAGTTTTTAATACAGGTTTTCAATTTTGTTTGGTGGATTTATGTGGAAGAATAGAAATTAAAATGTGATTTTCATTCATAAATCACTATTTATACTAAGTTCAATTTCATTTATCAAGAGTTTTTGCCTTTCACTATTGCCACAAACAGTATTTGTAATAATTATCTTAAGAGACAAGGAAGAATACATATTGACTGCCTTCTGAACTACTTTAAATTTTATTAAGTTTAAGGTTTAGTCAACAGAAATACTAACTTTTTAACTGTTATTTTTGTATCTAATACAAACATTTTATGGCACTAGAGGTAGGTCAGAGAAATAAAATTAAGGACTACTTGGAATAATTTCAGTATTCTGCTCCTTTTAAACTATGCATGAACTATAGCATCTCAATTGATTAATTGATTAATTAAGAAACATGGTCAGACTTACTTATTCAGAGCAGTTGTCTTATGATGGTTCTAGTGGCAAATAAAGCCTAAGTGTCATCCTAGGGTCATTTGAAGTGATGTCACTTTACCAAGTACATCAGTGACTCTAAGACAGTTAACATGCTTCAGAACTACAGCAATTACAAGTAATAGTTTCTATAGTGGTTATGGGCAAAATAAACTATTCAAAACTAAAGTATACAATCTTTTTAAAATTAATTTATCTTCTAACATAGCACTCATAATAAACACTTTATAGAACAAATTACCATGGAACACTTAGCTTTGTCTTTTATTATACTACCATGAGAAGTTACTACACAAAAATAATCAAAACGCAAATTATACGAAATAATAATAGGACTGTCCATAAGCAGGAGACTTATCAAGAGACATGATAGCTTTAATTGAGAACACTGTACTCAACTTTAGCTATAAAGTTATTATTATTCAGGACCCATTTGACTTGTACAAACTGAACAAAATCAAGAGAATGTCTGACGTTTAGTTCACAATAAGAAAAATCTAAGATTACAAACACTATAAAGAATGATAATTAAAGGGTCACCTGGGTGGCTCAGTTGGTTAAGCGGATGCCTTCGACTCAGGTCATGATCCCAGGGTCCTGGGATCAAGCCCCGAATCAGGCTCCCTGCTCAGCAGAGAGCCTGCATCTCTCTCTCCCTCTGCCTGCTGCTCTGCTTACTTGTGCTCTCTATCCCTCTGTCAAATAAATAAAATCTTTTTTAAAAAATGATAATTAAAAATATAACTAAAAATTAGTGAAAAAAATCAATTTCCTGTTGTCTATATCCCAAAATCTTTAACTATAATTTTTTAGCTTAGTCTAAACCTCAGAGCTTCTCTGCAATGTACAATTCTGTTGCTTCCTTTCTGATAATTTTTAAATTTAACAATGTAATTGTTTTCTTCTTTATAATTCTTTTCAAATTTCTATAAGCATAATTATATTTAAAATGAATTTTTAAAAATCACACAAAATTTCTAGTAACAAGAGTAAAATCTGTCTTTGGTAACCTGTAATCATCTTGCTTGATTTCCAAAATAATTACTATAGAGCATGAAAAATAAATCTAGAAAATATTAGAACCTAAAATACAGGTCAATAATACTTTAATACAAGATGGAAGGACATTGCCTAGAAATGGATAAAAACACATAGGGACTATGGTCACAGAAGATGGATTCTTCAAGTACCCAAAGTTTAGGGGTAAGGGAATTGAAAAGGAACCAGAAAAAAAAAAAAAACTAAACTAAAAAGGAGTCTGCTGGGGGCGCCTGGGTGGCTCAGTGGGTTAAAGCCTCTGCTTTCAGCTCAGGTCATGATCTCAGCGTCCTGGGATCGAGGCCCGCATCGGGCTCTCTGACAGCGGGGAGCCTGCTTCCTCCTCTCCCTGTCTCTCTGCCTGCCTCTCTGCCTACTTGTAATCTCTCTCTCTGTGTCAAATAAATNGGAGTCTGCTGTAAGTCTTCCAAGCTACATCCAGGCTGAGTGATTCACTAGAAAGACTTAAAGAATGCATTGTATTCACGATTACAGTTTATTACTATGAAAGAATACAAAGCAAAATTAGCAAAGAAAAGGCTCACATGACAAAGTCCAGAGGCAACTAGGTACAAACCTCCAAGAATTCTTCTGCAATGGAATCACATAGGACACAACTTGTGACAACATAATGTGAAGTGCTGTCTACTAAGAAAGCTCATTAGATTCAATGCCCCTGGTTTTTATTCGGAGCTGGTCACATAGACACCCTTTGCCAAGCACATACCCAAGATTCCAGACTCCCCAAAAGGAAAGTAGATGTCCTACTTGGTCATAGGACTTATACAAACAATTTTATTTAGGCACAATGACCTTACCATTTAGAGGAAGTTATAGATCAGTAGAGGAAACTGTTTTCTAGCTAAGTTCAAGATACTAGCCAAGGGCCAGCCTCGCAGGCAGGCCTTTCTAAGGATAGTCAATACCAGGCCTGCTTTGTTACAAGTATTCTGCACAAGGAGAAACTAATAAGATAGGAAGAACACCAGGAGCCAAGTGAAGAAAATACTTCAAGGAAGCAATAAGATGCTAAGTGGAGCAGGCAAGTTGGCAAATTTAAGAATTGGAAACTGCTCACTAAATGGAGTTATGAAAGGGGTTACTATAGACCTTGATCTTTGTGGGTGAGCAGCACAGAAGCCTGACTGCAAAAGGTTTAAGAAAATGAGGTGAGGGTGCCTGGGTGGCTCAGTGGGTTAAAGCCTCTGCCTTTGGCTCAGGTCATGATCAGAGTCCTGGGATAGAGCCCATGTTGGGCTCTCTGCTCAGCAGGGAGCCTGCTTCCTCCTCTCTCTCTGTCTGCCTCTCTGCCTACTTGTGACCTCTTTCTCTCTCTGTCAAATAAATAAATAAAATCTTAAGAAAAAAAAAGAAAACGAGGTGAGAGGAATTGGAGATAATAAACATAAACAACTCTAACTTTTGCTACAAAGAACCTAGAAATTGACAGTAGCCAGAAAAACATAAAGGATTTTATAAAATAGGAGATATTATAGCAATATATAAATGTTCTAAAAGAAAGGAAAAATAATTTATGGTTCAGATGAAGAAATTTGATGAAGCAATAATATTTTCAGTGAAAAGGGACAAAATGCTATGTAGGTGGAGGAGCTGGTCTAACAATGACAATCTATGGTAACAAAAGACAAGGCAAACAATATAGTACAGATGAGGGTTGGCTGGCAGATAAAAGGGTGGGAGATAAGGGTAAATTCTACTTGCTTCTATTTTGAAGTGAACTATAAAGTAAAACCATGGGCAGGGGAATGGTGAATGGAGTTTGAGGAGAGAAGAAAAAATAATATAGCTGCCTTGTAGAATAGCATAGCAATGGATTAGGGAAATGTAATAGAACCACCAACAGCAACACATACACACCCTGGGTTAGTAGTCAGTACTTTAAAGAACAATTACATGCTTGTGGGTTTTTACCACAGCTACATATATAGCAGCACACAACAGACTCAAAGTTAGATTTAACAAGAGATGAGATTTTGCAAATAGATAAGATAAAGGGAAAGAGAGACAAGAAAGATAAGGGTGTGCAAGGGAGTCTGATAATATGGACCATGGAATTTAGGTTGCATAAGGAAGAAAATAATGAGAGGGTAGGTCCTTTAAGGGAGTAGAATCAATGGATGGTAGGTCCTGGTAATGTCAATTATTTGGAATACTTGTCAGAGGCAGGATACAAGAGAAAAATCAGCTGAAAAAATTATAAGTGGTCATCAAAGAAAATATTTGCAACAGTAATTCAGTCATTGGTAACAGGGGTCAAAGATAGGACTACTGAAGTGGGTGGCTGAGAAGAGTGGAAAACAATACCACAACATGAAGAAGTCAAGAAACTGAAGAGGTACTAAATGTTTAATTAGGAATGGCTCTGAATCTGTCAATAACTGCAGTAAGAAGTGAATACAAGAGACTGATGCTACAAATTTCAAAGGTGTGAGGTTACAGGGAGGACAAGAAGTATGGAAGTCCCAAAAAAGAATATGGCCTTTACTCCAACTCCAGATTAAATGAGGGAAGAATATATAGCACAGCATTTGGCACATAGAATGCACTCAATATAGGTTAGTTGGTAGTAGTAGCAACAGCAGCAGCAGTAGCAAAAAGAATAATGGACTTTAATATTTCTATTGACCTTTCAAACATCAGGATCCTTCTTGGTTTAAATTATCTTTATTGATGAGGTGCCTGGGTGGCTCAGTCAGTTAAGCATCTGCCTTCAGTTCAAATCATGACCCCAGGGTCCTGGGACTGAGTCCCGCACTGGGTTCCCAGCTCAGCAGAGTCTGCTTCCTCCTCTCTCTCTGCCTGTCTCTCTGCCTACTTGTGATCTCTCTCTCTCTCTCTGTCTCTCTCTGTGAAATAAATAAAATCTTTAAAAAAAAATCCCAAAATACTTACTGATTTTGAGCAGTTCCTACTGTGGAAAGCATAGAAAACTTTGTCCCACAAGCCCTATTTTTAAAAATTGAGGAATAATATACATACCAAAAATGCACAATCTTTGGCATATTGCTCAATGAAATTTGTACAAAAGTATGCACTATTGTAACAACTCAGATTTCTTTCCACTTCACAAGGCATACTTATGCTCCTTCCCTATGAATACCCCTCTCAGAGCTTACAAGTATTCAGACTTCTATTAATGTGGATGCATTGGAGCTCTTCTTGAACCTCAAATAAGAATCATTTTACTTCTCTCACTATTACTTCTGTGGGATTCAGCCACATAGCTATATGCATGGCTTTCAGTTTGCGTCTCCTTTCATTGTATGAATACATAATTTTTTTTAATCCACCTTACAATTAACAGATATTTGAGCTGCTTCCTGCTGTTTGGGAGGGTGGAGGGAGTACTATTATGAACGAAATTCCACTGACACTCTTGTACATGTTTTTGGTGAACACATTTATTTCTCTTGCTATATTCCTAAGAGTGGAATTGTTGGGTCACTGGATAAGGTCACAGTTTGGTAGATATTGCCAGTTTTTTAAGTTGCACTGTTATCCATTCCAAAAAGCAATGAATGAGTTCCAGTTAACTTGCAGCCTTGTCCACTCTTCGTATTGTAAATATGAGACATTATACTTCTGTGCAATGGTGTCTCACTATAGTTTCAATCTGTACTTCCTAACAACTAATGATGCTAAGCACCTCTGCAATGCATCTAGATTTCCCTCTTTTGAAAACAGCTATCCAAGTCTTTTGTCCAATTTCAGAATTCAATGGTTATCTTCTGATATGTAAATTTTACATACACACATACACATACATATAAACATATGTAGATTTTTAAAAAATTTATTATGTTGCTTCTCTCCGTTTTAATTGGACTTTTGGTGTAGGTGCCAAGGGTTTTTGTGAGATAAAAAAATTTATTATGTTAGTCACCATACAGTACATCATTAATTTTTGATGTACTGTTCCATGATTCATTGTTTGCATATAAGACCCAGTACTCCATGCAATCCATGCCCTCCTTGATACCCATCAGGCTCACCCATCCTCCCACACACACACACACCCCTTCTAAAACCCTCCATTTGTTTCCCGGAGTCCACAGTCTTTCACGGTTCATCTCCCCCCTCCGATTTCTCCCTTCTCCTAATGTCCTCCATGCTATTCCTTATGTTCCACAAATAACTGAAACCATATGATAATTGACTTTCTCTGTTTGACTTACTTCATTTAACATAATCTCCTCCAGTACCAACCACGTTGCTCCAAAAGTTGGGTATTCATCCTTTCTGATGGCTGAGTAATAGTCCTTTGTGTATAAGGACCACATCTTCTTCATCCATTCATCTGTTGAAGGGCACCTTGGCTCTTTCCACAGTTTGGCTATTGTGGACATTGCTGCTATGAACACTGGGGTGCATATGGCCCTTCTTTTCACTACATCTGTATCTTTGGGATAAATACCCAGTAGTGCAATTGCTGGGTCACAGAGTAGCTCAATTTTTAATTTTTTGAGGAACCTCCACACTGTTTTCCAAAGTGGCTGCACCAATTTGCATTCCCACCAACATTGTAAGAGGTTTCCCCTTTCTCCACAACTTCTCCAACATTTGTTGTTTCTTGCCTTGTCGATTTTTGCCATTCTAACTGGTATAAGGTGGTATCTCAACATGCTTTTGATTTGAATTTCCCTGATGGCTAATGATGATGAACAGTTTTTCAGGTGTCTCTTAGCCATTTGTATGTCTTCCTTAGACGACTGTCTGCTCATGTCTTCTGCCCATTTTTTGACTAATCTGTTTTCTGACTAATCGGTTTTTTGGTTGAGTCTGAGGAGTTCTTTACAGATCTTGGATATCTGCTCTTTTGTCTGTCATTTGCAAATATCTTCTCCCATTCCATGAATTGCCTCTTTGTTTTGTTAACTGTTTCCCTTGCTTTGCAGAAGCTTTTTGTCTTGATGAAGTCCCAAAAGTTGGTTTTCGCTTTTGTTTCCCTTGCCTTTGGAGACGTGTCCTGAAAGAAGATGCTGTGGCCGATGTCGAAGAGGTTACTGCCAATGTTCTCCTCTAGGATTTTGGTGGGTTCCTGTCTCACACTGAGGTCTTTCATCCATTTAGAGTTTATCTTTGTGTATGGTATAAGAGAATGGTTGAGTTTCATTCTTCTGCATGTGGCTGTCCAATTTTCCCAGCACCATTTATTGAAGAGACTGTCTTTTTCCCATTGGATATTTTTTCCTTATTTGCCTATTATTTGACCATAGAGTTGAGGGTCCATATCTGGGCTCTCTATTCAGCTCCACTGATCTATGTATCTGTTTCTGTACCAATACCATGCTGTCTTGGTGATCACAGCTTTGTAATATAGCTTGAAATAAGGAAACGTGATGCCCCCAGCTTTGTTTTCTTTTTCAACATTTCCTTGGCAATTCAGGGTCTTTCCTGGTTCCACACAAACTTTAGGATTGTTTGTTCCAGCACTTTGAAAAATGCCATGGGTATTCTGATCAGGATGGCACTGAAAGTATAGATTGCTCTGGGCAGCATAGACATTTTAACAAGGATACTTTATCCAGCAAGTCTGTCATTCTGAATGGATGGGCAGACAAGGAGCTTCCAAGACCGGCAGAAACTCAAAGAATATGTGACCACCAAGCCGGCCCTATGAGAAATACTAAGGGGAGGGTGAGTTCTATAAAAGGAGAAAGACCCCAAGAGTGATATAGAACAGAAATTTACAGAGACAATCTATAGAAACAAGGAGTTCACAGGCAATATGATGACAATAAAATCATACCTTTCAACAGTCACTCTCAACGTGAACAGCCTAAATGCTCCCATGAAATGGCACAGAGTTGCAGACTAGATAAAAAGACATTATCCATCCATATGCTGTCTATAAGAGACTCAATTTGAACCTAAAGATACATCCAGGCTGAAAGTGAAGGAATGGAGAACCATTTTTCATGCCAGCGGACCTCAAAAGAAAGCTGGGGTAGCAATTCTCAAACCAAATTAGATTTTAAGCTAAAGACTATAGTCAGAGATACAGAAGGACACTGTATCATTCTTAAAGTATCTATCCAACAAGAAGATCTAACAATTGCAAATATCTATGCCCCCAACATGGGAGAAGCCAACTACATAAGCCAACTGTTAACCAAAATAAAGAGATGTATTGATAATAATACGTTAATTGTAGGAGACCTTAACACTCCACTCTCAGTAACAGATCAACTAAGCAGAAAATCAACAAAGAAACAAGAGCTTTGAATGACACACTGGACCAGATGGACCTCATATATATATACAGAACATTCCACTCTCAAACAACAGAATACTCAATCTTCTTGAGCGCGTGTGAAACTTTCTCCAGAAGACACCACATACTGGGTCACAAATCAGGCCTTAACTGATACCAAAAGACTGAGATCATTCCCTGAATATCCTCAGACCACAACGCTATAAAACTGGAACTCAGTCACAAGAAAATTTTTGGAAGAAATTCAAACACTTGGAAGCTAAAGACCATCCTGCTCAAGAATGTGTGGGTCAATCAGGAAATCAAAAAAGAACTTAATCAACTAATGGAAACCAATGACAACAGACACACCAATCTATGGGATCGACACACAAAATCTATGGGATATGGCAAAGGTGGTCCTAAGGGGGAAATACATAGCCATTCAAGCCTCACTCAAAAATACAGAAAAATCCCAAATACACAAACTGTCTTTACATCTTAAAGCTCTGGAGAATCAACAACAAATTAAACCTAACCCACTCATAAGAAGGTAAATAATTAAGATTAGAGCAGAGATCAATGAATTAGAAACTAGAAATACAGTAGAAAACTTTAATGAAACTAGAAACTAGTTCTTTGAAAGAATAAGATCAATAAACCACTGGCCAGACTTATCCAAAACAAAAGATAAAGGACCCAAATTAATAAAATTATGAATGAAAGGGGGGAGATCACAACATCAAGGAAATAGAAACAATCATCAGAAACTATTATCAATAGCTATATGCCAATAAGTTAAGCAACCTAGAAGAAATGGATGCATTCCTAGAAACCTATAAACTTCCAAGACTGAAACAAGAAGAAATTGACAACCTGAATAGATCAATAACTAGTAATGAGATTGAAGCAGTGATCAAAAACCTCCCAAAAAACAAGAGTCCAGGGCCTGTTAGATTCTCCCTGGGGAATTCTACCAAACATTCAAAGAAGAAATAATACCTATTCTCCTGAAGCTGTTTCAAAAAAATAGAAACAGAGGGAAAACTTCCAGACTCTTTCTATGAGGCTAGCATTACATTAATCCCAAAACCAGGCAACGACCCCATCAAAAAGGAGAATTTCAGACCAATATCCCTGATGAATATGGATGCCAAAATTCTCAACAAGATCCTAGCTAACAGAATCCAACAGTACATTAAAAGGATTATCCATCACGACCAGGTGAGATTTATCCCTGGGATGCAAGGGTGGTTCAACATTCACAAATCAATCGATGTGCTAGAACACATAAATAAGAGAAGAGACAAGAACCACATGATCCTCTCAATTAATGCAGAAAAAGCATTTGACAAAATACAGTATCTTTTCCTGATTAAAACTCTTCGGGTTACTGGGGGGTGGGAGGGTAGGGATAGGGTGGATGGGTTATGGACATTGGGGAGGGTTTGTGCTTTGGTGAGTGCTGTGAAAGATGTAAGCCTGATGATTCACAGACCTGTACCCCTTGGGCAAAGAATAAAAATAAAATTAAAAAAAAAACTCTTCAGAGCATAAGGAGAGAGGGAACATTTCTCAACGTCATAAAATCCATCTATGAAAAACCCACAGCTAATATCATTCTCAATGGGAAAAAGCTGAGAGCCTTCCCACTGAGATCAGGAACACAAGAAGGATGCCCACTCTTGCCACTATTGTTCAACATAGTACTAGAAGTACTAGTAACAGCAATCAGACAACAAAAAGAAGTAAAAGGTATTCATAACGATAAAGAAGTCAAACTCTCTCTCTTCACAGATGACATGACACTCCTTATAGAAAACCCAAAAGTTTCCACCCCCAAATTACTAGAACTCATATAGCAATTCAGTAATGTGGCAGATACAAAATTAATGCACAGAAATCTGTTGCTTTCTTATACACTAATAATGAAACTGTAGAAAGAGAAATTAGAGAATCAATTCCATTTACAATAGCACCAAAAACAGTAAGATTCCTTGGAATAAACCTAGCCAAAGAGGTAAAATGGCTAGGTTTCTAAGAACTAGAAAACACTCATGAAAGTAACTGAAGAAGACACAAAAAGATGGAAAAATATTCCATGTTCGTGGATTGGAAGAATAAACATCATTAAAATGACTATGCTGCCCAGAGCAATCTATAGTTTCAATGCCATCCCAATCAAAATACCAATGGCATTTTTCAAAATGCTAGAACAAACAAATCTAAAATTTGTATGGAACCAGAAAAGACCCCAATCGCCAGGGAAATGTTGAAAAAGAAATCATGAAACATCAAGGAAATCATATTGCCTGATTTCAAGCTCTATTACAGAACTGTGGTCACCAAGACAGCATGGTACTGACACAAAAACAGACACATAGATCAATGGAACAGAATGGAGAGCCCAAATATGGACCCTCAACTCTATGGTCTAATAATCTTCGACAAAGGAGGAAAAAATATCCAATGGAAGAAAGACAGTCTCTTCAATAAATGGTGCTAGGAAAATTGGACAGCTATATGGAGAAGAATGAAACTCGACCATTCTCTTACACTATAAATGTATGCAGATTTTATTCATACACCTATGGCTGCCTTTTCCCATTGTTATGTATTATGATGAATAGTTCTTTTAAAAAAAACGATTTTATTTACTTGAGAGAGAGAACACAAGAAAGGGGAGCAGGAGAGAAACAGGCAAGAAAAACAATGAGAAACCAGTAACTTTTTTTTTTTAAGATTTTATTTGAGATGAGCACATGCAAATGGGGGGAGGGGCAGAGGGAGAACCAGACTCCCTGCTCAGCAGGGAGCCGGATATGGGACTTGATCCCAGAACCCTGGAATCATGACCTGAGCTGAAAGCAGCCACTTGACCAACTGAACCACCTAGGCGCCTGTGATGAACAGCTCTTAATTTTAATGAAGTCCATTTTATCAGACTTCTCTTTTATGATTAGTTCTTTTCCTGTCTCATTTAAGACATCCTCATCTACCCCCAACATCTCAAAGACACTCTCCTATGTTTTCTCTAAGAGCTTTATACTGTTAAGTTTTACCTTCAGTTCAATGATCTCTCTTGAATTAATATTGTATGCAGTGTGAGGTATGGGTTAGTTTTTTTTCTTCTTCTTTTCTCTTCTTTAGTTTGGATGCCTAACTTAACCAGCACCAGTTACTGGAAAGACCGTTCTTTTCTCCACTGAACTGCAGAGGCACCTATGTCATAAATCAGATATCTGTATACAATGGATTTGTTTAAATCCTCTCTATTCTGTCCCAGTGGTCTATTTGTCTAACCTCATGCCAAAACTAAAAAGACTAATGAAGTAGTCTTCATTACTATAATTTCATACCAAGTCTTTATATATAACACTTCAAGTTTTCCAACTTTATTTCCAACTTTTTCTTCAAGACTGTCATGGCTATCCATGTTCTTTCTATTTCCTTATAAATCAGCTATCAAGAAGCCTGCTGGTACTGCACTGATCACCACACAAACTGCAATGGTGCAGCAATCTTAAACATCAATGGGAAAACTGTGATTGCTCTGTGACCTCCATGAACTTTTGTCAAAAGAGAAAAAAAAAACACAAAACCCTACTACAGGGGTGCACCTGGGTGACTCAGATGGTAAAGCATCTGCCTTTAGCTTAGGTCATGATCCCAGGGTCCTCGGATCTAGCCTTGTGTTGGGCTCCCTGCTCAGCAGGGAAACTGCTCCTCCCTTTCCTTCTGCCTGCCGCTCCCCTTGCTTGTGTTCTCTGTCAAATAAATAAAATCTTAAAAAAAAAAAAACCCACTTGCAACAACAAAACCCTGTCAGTTATAAACATATAGGGAAATTAAGAAAAAGGAAACTAATAATTATTTAGTACACCGAAGTTTAAAACATTAGGAACATTGAGAATTAAAATATTTTAATTCCTAGGGGGGGAAAAACTTTTCAAGATTTATTTGAACACTGCTTGCCTTGTTGTATACCTTACAATATGTCACAAGCATCTTTCCTATGCCTTGGCAATCTGAGAATGTTGAGAGACTTCTAATCCATGAACATAGAATGTCTCGCCCTCTACTTGCACATTCTTTAATTTCTCTGACACAGTTTGTAGTTTTCCATGTATAGTCTTGCACACTTTGTTAAATACACTTTTAAGAACAGGCAACCCTTGAACAATGTGGGAGGTGGGAAGTGTCAATCCCCATGCCACTGAAAATCCACACACTTTTTTTTTTAAAGATTTAAATTTATTTATTTGACAGGGAGAGACACAACGAGAGAGGAACACAAGCAGGGGGAGTGGGAGAGGGAGAAACAGGCTTCCCGCTGAGCAGTGAGCCGGATGCAGAGCTCTATCCCAGGAAACTGGGATCATGACCTGAGCTGAAGGCAGATGCTTAACGACTAAGCCACCCAGGCGCCCCCACACATACCTTTTGATTTCCCCAAAAACTTAAACGCTAATAGCCTACTTCTGACCATAAGCCTAATGGATGACAAACAATTGATTAGCACACATTTTTTATACATATTACCTACTGTATCCTAACAATAAAGTAAGCTAAGGAAAACGTTCCTTACATCACATGGAAGAAGCTGCTGGGGACTCTGCTGAATCTTGGACTTCTAGATACCGAGCTGCTCCGCAAGTAACCATGCCCCGTGCAAGCCAGAGCCACACCTCCCACATGGCCTCTCCAGCCAGCCAGGCACCTCAGATGAGCGCTGGACCTAGACCACCGCCAGTAGCTCGGCCCTCAGCAGAGGCTCCGCCATCTGCCGTTGGCTCATCTGCTGCTACACCCCGGCAGCCAGTTCTCATAGCCCAAATGGCAACCACTGCAGATGGCATGGCTGCAGGCTCTGCTGTCAGGCACAGGATGGGTCATGCCATCACAGGGGGCTTCGGTGGCGGAAATAATGCTGAGCCTTCAAGGCCTGACATCACTTACCAGGAGACTCAGGGAACCCAGTCAGCACACCAGCAGCAGCAGCTGCAGTTTGGCCCATGGCACTAGGAGATGAAACGGTTTCTGGAGTGTGCCCAGAACCAGGGTGACCTTAAGCTTTGTGAAGGTTTCAGCAAGGTACTGAAACAGTGCAGATGTGCAAGTAGCCTAATCAAGAAGTTCACATTGAAGATATGGAAAATCACCTCTCATGACCAAGTTAATTTAGCATATAATAGTGAATATATAAAGTGTAAAACCACCAGGTAAACCCCTCCTTCAACATTAAATACAGTTTTCTTCAGAATTGGAATGAAAAAGGATGTTCTTACTATAGAGAAGTTCACTGAGATGTTTTGAGTTTGGGGCTGGGCAGATGTTTCTGTGTCTTCTTAAATCACCTTTTGTGATACTCTCATTTGTTAATTAGAATTAATTAGAATAACATGATTTTCTCCCCCCCCAAAAAAAAATCATAAGGAAAATACATTGATAGTACTTTACTGTATTTATCAATACTGTAGGTGTACATCAACTATTTACAAGATGAATCACGTCAGTGCCTACAACAATATTGTCTTATATGATAGAAAAACACTGTCAAAATTATATGTATTACTAACACTTACATTACATCAAAAATGAAAAGATAATGGGTGCCTGGCTGGTTCAGTCAGCAGAGTAAAGATCCCCTTTCAAGCCCCACGTTGGGTGCAGAGATTTGAAAAAAATGAAATGAAAAGACAATGTGAAAGAGATTATATTTGTAGGTAAAATGACTCATGTATTGATAAAGAAGCAGCAGCAACATGATTACTTTATGGCAGCCTAGTAAAATTGATACAAATGTTTCACGGTAGCCTAACCTATACACAAATGAACTGTATAAAATTTTTATGGCATACAGTATTACAGTCATATTCATAATACAGTATTGGAAATACTGTCACATTGTTTTAAAAACCACTTACCTGTGATGATAGAATGACAGTTTCTTCAATTACAAGAGAGGCATACTGTATGATAATGTAATTCTTTGAAAGCAAAGTTATAAAACATAGGAAACCTAATTAATTCTATATTAAACATCACTCACCTTATTCTTACACAAGGATAGGCTATCCATTTCCATAGAAGTCCTGCATGCAATGTTCTATGCAGTGAATATTTAGGCAATAATAATGACACAAAAATATACAGTTCTTGCCATAGAGTTACTAGACTTTCACACTAAGACACATGCATACACAAAAGATAACTTCAACTACTGTACGGCACGATAATTACTACTCACTAAATGGAAGGGATCATCAGAAAGGTCTTCATCCTTGTCATCTTCACAATGAGTGGGCGGAGGAGGAAGAGGAAAAGGAGGGGTTGGTCTTGCTGTCTCAGAAGCAAAAGAAGTGGAGGAAGAAGGAGCAGAGCCAGGAGAGGCTGGCACACTTGGTATACCTTTATGGATATAGATTGTAATTTGACTGATTTGACTGTTGTTTTTTCATTTCTCTAAAAATATGTCTATACCCTACCCACCTTTCCTCCATGATGTCCTTTAATTTCATTGCCCATAACACAGAAGAGCCCCTGTTGTGAAAGAAGTCAAAAGCAGTCCTGAATAACTGAAACACTTCTGCCAAATTGTCAGATGTCAATTTGTTTTCTGGCACTGCCCTTCTAGGTCTTCTTCCTCATCATTTGGCACTGGTTTGGAAGTACTCATCTCTATCAAGTCATCTTCTGTTAATTCCTCTGACATGGTGTCTATTTACTCTTGAATTTCTCCAGGATTCTTATCTTGAAACCTCTCACCTTTTTTGCCATATCCACAATCTCTTTCATAAGTTCCTTGACTGGCTCTGCTATAAATCCTATGAAGTCATGCACAATATCTGGAGATGGTTTTCTCCAGCAAGAATTTATTGCTGCAGGCCTAATGGCTTTCATGGTTTTTCCTATAAAAATGATGACCTCTTCAATCCTTCCAGACTTTCATGGTATTCTCCCTATCGGGGTTCTCTTCCACAGTGTTGACAATCCATTCCATAGAGTACCATATGTAATGAAAACCATAAAGGTCCATATAACCCCCTGATTTAGAGGCTGAATAAAAGATGCTGTGTTTGGGGGCAGGCAGAATATCTCAACATCTTCAGTGTTGAACTCATGGGGTTCTGGGTAGTCAGGGGCATTGTCCAATATCAACTGCTTCTTTTCCTTACTAATACATATCCTTTGTGGCATTTTTTTCCTGAAATAAGGGACCTTCATCTGCATTAAAACCTGTTCAGTCAGATATTCTTTCTCCTCAGTGATTTTCTTAATGGCATCTGGGAATTCGTCTGCTGCCTCTTCATCAGCAGGAGCTGTTTCCCCTGCTATCTTGGCACTGTTTAAGACAAACCTCTTTCCAAAATTATCAAACCATCCCTTGCTGGCATTAAATTCTCCACCATTAGATTCTTCATCTTCCTTTTAAGTTGCCACATGATAACTTTGCTCTTTCTCAGTTCATGGTACAGTCTATAGATAGGTATGCCTTTCTTATATCAATCCTGCACCCACATAAAGGTTCCATTTTCAATACAACATAAAAAGGTATTCACAAAAAGTGCAAAGTTTTCACACCTCCTAACATAGCACAGCAATGGCTTCATGAATTTCCTTTTTTTTCTTTTTCACAGTGGTCCTTACACAAGATTCACTTATCTTAAAATGGAGGGCGAACCACAGCAGTAGACCTTAATCTATATATCAAGCAATTCAATTTTTTATTGTAATATGACTTTTCCCTGCTTCCTGGGGGCACTCCCAGCACCACTAGTAGCACTTTGTATGGATTCCAGGGTGTAACCCAAAGTTTACAATATTGCACTAAAGATAATGAAAAACACACAAGAATCCAAAGAGATCACTTTTTACTATACACTACACCATTTACTGGAAATGAACTGCCCTCTCAGAGATTATTAGCATCACATGGACTTTGTTTATTTAATCTCTACATCCAACGTGGGGCTCAAACTCACAACCCTGAGATCAAGAATCACATGTTCTTCCAACTGAGCCAGTCAGGAATGCCAGCACCACATGGTTTTTTAAGTAGATACTTGCAACAATTGAGCTCACTACATTAGCAACAGGAGATAGCTATGAAATTATTACAGTAGTACAGTATGAACAGTTAATTTTATGCAATTAAAATTTAATAGTTCATCTACATTTACCTACATTCCTCTTGAATGCAAATGGCAACATGCACAGTACAGTCTGTGTTTGAGACGTAAGTTTTGATAATTTTTAACTTTTAATGGATTTGTATACATATTATTGTAGTAAATAGTAACAAAGACTAGTATCCACATATATTTTATACATTCACAGTACTTTCTTGAAGATTTATTTTAGAAAGAACAAGAAACCACGTACACTGTACACAATCGGGGTGCAAGGGGGGAAGAGGGAGGGAGAGAATCCTCAATCAGACTCCCTGCTGAGCAGGGAGCACCACACAGAGCTTGATCCAGGGGCCCTGATACCATGACCTGAGCCAAAATCAAGAGTCAGACGCTCAAGTGACTAGCCATCCAGGCACCCCGATACACCTAACTTTCTTAAATTTTTTTCAATATTTCTAGACTACACAGCTCATCTGTAAAATTTTTCAAATTGTCACAAATCTCCAAAAATATTTTCAATACGTTTACTGAAAAAAGTCCACGTATAACTAGACCCCCAGTTCAAGCCCGTGTCGTTCAAGGATCAAGTGTATTTTATTCTATTTGTTGCTATTGTGAATTAAACAGTCTACTTAATATTTTCAGATTGTTCATTGCTAATATAATAAACAACTTTTTTATTGATCTCATATGCTGTGAACTTGCTAATAAGCTCATTATTTCTAATAGTTTTTTTGTGGATTCCTTAGGATTTTCTCCAAACCCAATCATGCCATCTGCAAACAAGGACAATTTTACTTCTAACTTTGATGCTTTTTATTTCTTGTATTCTCTCATTACACTGGCTAAAACCCTCAGCACAAATCTGAATTAAGTGTTAACTGTATACATCCTTGTCTTGTTCCTGCTCTTAGAAGGAAAGCTTTGTAGTCATAAACTATTTAGTGTGACGTTGGCTATAGGTTTTTCACAGATGCCCTTCTTCAGAACTGAAAGTCTCTTCTATTCCAACAGTTTTTATCATAAATCGGTGTTGGATTTGGTCAAATACTTTTTCTACAACTATTGAGATAACCATGTGCTTTCTGTCCTTAATTATATTAATCCGGTATATATTAATTTTGAAATATTAAAACTAAAAACTTGCATTACTATGATAAAGCTCACTTGGCCAGAGTGTATAGTATAATCATTTTTATATGTTGTTAGATTCAATCTGTTAATATTTTGTTTAGGATTTCTGCATCTATATTCAAAAGACATACCACTTTGTACTTGACTTTTCTTGTGAAAACTTCATCTGGCCTTGGTATTAGGATATTACTGGCCTCACAATATGTGTTGGGAACTGTGCCTTTCTCTTTTTTTTCAAGTTAAATAAAGGAATGGTATTATTGCTTCTTTAAATGTTTGGTAGATTTCATCAATGAAGCCACCCAGGCCTGGGCTTTTCTTTGTGAAAGATTTTTAATGAAGAATTCAATTTCTTTACAGGTTAAATAGGTCTATTTAGATTTTCCATTTCTTCTTCAATCAATTTCAATAATTTGGGTCTTTCTAGGAATTTACCAATTTTGTCTAAGGGGTCTAACTTGTCCATATAACAACATACTTGCAATATTACACAAGTCAGCAAACACTAAAGATTTATTGGTGCTAACAGTTATGTGAAATCCTACTTGCATTTAATTTTTAACATTTTTTCTATGCTACTTGTAAAGAAAGTCAATAAAAGAAAAGATTTCAGTAGTGACTATGAGGTTAATTTTAGGGGTCTACTTGGCTGGGCCATGGTGTCCAGATATTTGGTCAAATGTTATTATGGATGTTTCTGTTGAGAGTATTTTGGGTGAGATAAACACTTAAATTGGTAGACTTTGAGTAAAGCAACCTGCCCTCCATAATGTGAGTGGGCCTCATCCAATCAGTGGAAGGCCGTAACGAAGACTGACCTTTTCCAAGCAAAAAGGAATTCTGCCAACAATCTCGAATTAGAACTGCAACATTAGCTCTTCCCAGGGTCACCAGCTTCACAGCTTACCTTACAGATATTAGACTTTTCAGCCTCCATAATCACAAGCCAACTCCTTAAATTATATCTATCTGTATATATGTATTTATGTATTATATGTATTTACTTACTCGTACACATTCTTGTGGTTCTCTGAAGAACACTGACAAGTACAGTGACATATTAATTGCTGGATTTGAAGATTTATCTAAGGTTAACCTAACATATTCTTCTTCGTATTAATGAGACCTTATTTGATAGAAAATTGTTTTTAGAGCACCTGGGTGGCTCAGTTGGTGAGGCAACTGCCTTCAACTCAGGTCATGATCCTAGATCGAGTCCCGCATCGGGCTCCCTGCTCAGCTGGGAGTCTGCTTGTCCCTCTTACCCTCCTCCTTGTCATGCTCGCTCTCTTATTCTCTAATAAATAACTAAAATCTTTAAAAAATGAAAATTGTTTTTAATATTTCTTTTAATTCATGAAATTTCATTAAACTTACTGAAAATATTAAGTTTGTTAATGGATTTCTTCTTACTCTGAATTTAGTTTTTTAAAATAAATTTCAACACTGCCACATTTAAAAGCCAACCTCTCTTCCACGATACATACTGACTCAGTAAATCTTCATTTAATATTTACTGAGCACCACCCATATGCCAGGTACTTTGCTGGTCTTGGGGAGATAAACAGATATATAAGTTTCTGCCCAAAGGAACAGCATCCAGACAGTAAATAAGCAAGCATATAATTTCAATATAACATAGTAAGTGCTATATGACACCTTCCATAACCCACAGCAAGTACCAGTTTGGTATACAATGAACTTTCTTTACTCCCAGAGATAAAGGCTGGTTTATATAGTTTTATGCCCAGGTCTAGGTTACCTTTTTTAACTAAAATTTTAGTTTCTTTTTTGGAATATAGCAGGCTCTTTAGTGTTTACAAGTTATTTCTGAGTTGCAAAAATTCTCTCTCCATGTTTCCCCTCTGTATTCCTCCATTCAATCATGGCTGCCACAATCAGACAGACAGAAAGGGCAAGGACACTTTTTTCTTGCATCTGTAATGAAAACCTTAGCAGCAGACAGGAACTGCTCCAGGTCAAATAGATGCATTCCATTGATTTTTAATCTCAAGAGGTTGTGGTCATGTCCCTATACTGTAATGCACAAAACCAGTATTTTCTTTTTTTTTTTTTAAGATTTTATTTATTTGACAGAGAGAGATTACAAGTAGGCAGAGAGAGAGGAGGAGAGAGGAGGCAGAGAGAGAGCTGAGCAGAGAGCCCGATGCGGGCCTCGATCCCAGGATCCTGAGATCATGACCTGAGCCGAAGGCAAAGGCTTTAACCCACTGAGCCACCCAGGCGCCCAAAACTAGTATTTTCAAATACAGAACAGGATCTATGATACCAGATATACAGAAAAAGAAAAAAGGGGTATATACACATATGCACAGTCTAACCATGAAATTATATACAAGATACTGCTTAAGAAGAGAGACTGGAGGAGAAGGTTGGGAGGGTCACAGATTTTCATGTTATACTATTATGTCTTTTTCTTTTTTTAAAGATTTATTTATTTTAGAGTAAGAGAGAGAACATGAGCAAGGGGAGGCCTCAGGAGAGAGAGAGAAGGAGAGAAGATTTCCTGCTGGGCACAGAGCCCGACATGAGGCTCAATCTCAAGACTCTGAGATAGTGACCTGAGCCGAAATTAAGAGTTGGACACCAACTGATTGAGCCACCCAGGGAGTCCCTGTTCTGTACACTTTATCATTTTGCATGTGCAAATTTTATTTATTTAATAAAAAAATTTTTTTTTTACAAAACTCAAAGCAATGCTTCTATCTTCACCATTTGAGCCAAGTACTACATTTCAAAAGTAGTACAGGCAATCTACAGATGGTGGGTTAAAAATATGTATATATGAAAAAACGTTGAAAGTATTGGCTGCTGATGTCAAGCTTTATTACAAAGCTGTGTTCACCAAGACAGCATGGTACTGGTACAAAAAAAGACATACAGACCAATGGAACAGAGTAGAGAGCCCAGATATGGACCCTCAACTCTGTGGTCAAATTATCTTCGACAAAGCAGGAAAAAATATCCAATGGGAAAAGAACAGTCTCTTCAATAAATGGTGCTGGGAAAATTGGACATCTACATATAGAAGAATGAAACTCAACCATTCTCTTACACCATACACAAAGATAAACTCAAAATGGATGAAAGACCTCAACGAGGCAGGAATCCATCAAAATCCTAGAGGAGAACATAAGCAGTAACCTCTTTGACATCAGTCACAGCAACTTCTTTCAGGACACATCTCAAAGGCAAAGGAAACAAAAGCAAAAATGAACTTTTGGGACTTCATCAAGATAAAAAGCTTCTGCAAAGCAAAGGACACAGTCAACAAAAACGAAGAGGCAACCCACAGAATGGGAGACGATATTTGCAAATGACACTACAGACAAAGGGCTGATCTATAAAGAACTTCTCAAACTTAACAACCAAAAAACAAATAATCATGTCAAAAAATGGGCAGAAGACATGAACAGACACTTCTCCAAAGAAGACATACAAATGGCTAGCAGACACATGAAAAAGTGTTCATCGTTAGCCATCAGGGAAATTCAAATCAAAACCACGTTGAGAATACCACCTTATACCAGTTAGAATGGCAAAGATTAATTAACAAGACAGGAAGCAATAAATGTTGGAGAGGATGTAGAGAAAGGGGAACCCTCTTACATTGTTGGTGGGAATGCAAATTGGTGCAGCCACTTTGGAAAACAGTGTGGAGGTTCCTCAAAAAATTAAAAATAGAGCTACGCTATAACCCAGCAATTGCACTACTGGGTATTTACCCCAAAGATACAAATGTAGCAAAAAGGGCCATATGTACCCCAATGTTCATAGCAGCAATGGCCACAATTGCCAAGCTGTGGAAAGAGCCAAGATGCCTTTCAAAAGATGGAATGGATAAAGAAGATGTGGTCTATATATACAATGGAATATTACTCAGCCATCAGAAAGGATGAATACCCGACTTTTGTATCAACATGGATGGGCCTGGAGGAGATAATGCTGAGTGAAATAAGTCAAGCAGAGAAAGTCAATTATCATATGGTTTCACTTACTTGTGGAACATAGGGAATAACATGGAGGACATTAGGAGAAGGAAAGGAAAATTGAATTGGGGGAAATCGGAGGGGGATATGAACCATGAGAGACTGTGGACTCTGAGAAACAAATGGAGGGTTTTAGAGGTCAGGGGATGGGGGGGATAGGTAAGGCTGGTGGTGGGTATTAAGGAAGGCACATATTGCATGGAGCACTAGGTGTGGTACATAAACAATGAATCTTGGAACGCTGAAAAAATAAAATTTTAAAAATGAAAAATGAAAAAAAGAAAGTACTGGCTGTATCATGTCAATTATTAAAAATATCTTCTAGGATATAAAGCATTAAAATCAAAGTAATAATGCTCAACCTAAAGGAAAATACTCAACTTCTCTAAGAGAAAAATTAAAGAGAATAATGGTATTTAACTGAGGTACATAGACCTACACTTAAAAAATTAATGAAAGCCTTTCTAATAATGGTTAGTTATAAATACAAGGAATTAGTAAAAGTCGAATAATTTTTTTAATTAAAAAATCACTAACATGCCTAGAAATGGTATAGGAAGAATCATTTGCTTCTACAGATCTTTTCAGCTGACTCCCATATTTCATTAAACCTAAGTTATTCTAACAAATTCCTTACTAACAACATCATTTCATCAGCTTATATACACTAAATCATGTACACGCTATATAAAATCAAGAACTTCACTAGTTAATTTCACTAGTTAAATACACAAGTTTAATTTCTAAATCCGAATATTCCGAGTGATGGGAGGCTTGCAATACTCACAGTAGGTCCCGGGGACCCATACCCAATAATTTATACTAATACACTAACTCATGGTGAGCCCCACATAGTTTATGCTGAAGAGATAACATAGATGGGACCTGGTCACACCAGAAAGACCACACTGTAAAGATGTGATTAGAAGGTTAGACCCTTGAACCATTTGACATCAGCTAGACTTCAGGGGAAAGTAGGGAGTCAGGAGACTGGGGTACATAGCCAGTGAAATCTCAGCAAAATCTCTGGACACCAAAACTCAGGTGGGCATGCTGGCTGGCAATAGTACTGTTCCAGGAGAGGAGGGTGACATATCCGAGGCTAAGAGAAGCTTCACATGTAGACCACTCCCAATCCATCTCCCCTCTTTGGCTAGTACTAATTTGTAGCTTGTGCTACAACAGAACTGTAATCAGAAAGTGTAGCACTTTCCTGAGTTCTGTAAGTCATTCTAGTGATTTATCAAACTTGACAGAGTAGTGAAAACCCCCATATTTGTAGCCAGAATAGATGACAGCTTATGGACTCCAATAAAACTAGCTGCTGATGTCCAAAGTTAAAGAAGCCTTGTGGAGGACCATGCCCTTAACCTGTGAAGTTTGGTTCAACCCTGGATAGTTGGGTGTCAGAAATCATTGTAACACTCCTGAAATACTTCAGCGTGAGGTACAGAATGAAAATGGAAGAATAAGCCACATGGATAAGCATTACCCATGAATTTACAAAAATCATAAAAACACAGTGGGGTTCATGATAGCTGCAACATGAGCTATCAATAGATTTTCACTGGCTAAATGAATATTATCAGTTTATTTATTATTGATAATTACTATGCTTACTTATTCAAGTATGGTATCAAAGACCTTAATTCGAAATATAATTTCCAAATTTGACCTTTTTTAGACCAGTTTGCTTCCTAAGTCCTGTAAGAAACCATATGAGAAAACTCTCAAAAAAAAAGAAAGAAAGAAAAGAAAAACAAAACAAAGAAAAACTCTCTAATGCCAAATTATTTTACATTTTTCCCATTGTGACAAACTACATATTTGGCCTAATTTCTTTCCAGTTTTATCGAGAAATAACTGACATACATCACTGTGTAACTTTAAGGCATACAGCTTGATTGTTTGATTCATATATACTGTGGAATAATTGGCACAATAGGTTCTGCTAACATCCATCTTCTTGTATAGATACGATGAAAAGGCAAGAAAAAAAGAAAAACATTTTCCTTCTGATGAGAACTCTTAGAACTTACTCTCAACAAATTTCCTGTACATCACACAGCAATGTTAGCTGTAATCATCATGTTAACCATTATTTCCCTAATATGTATGTGGATATGTATTTATTTTTAAACCCTATACTTACTTATAACTGGAAATTTAGACCTTTTGACCCCCTTCCTCTAATTCCCCTGCCCCTACCCTTCACCTCTGATAACCACAAGTCTGATTTCTTTTTCTGAGTTTGTCTTTCTTTTCTGTTTAGATACCACATGTGAATCATACACTACCTTTCTCTGACTTACTTGACTAAGCATAATGTCTTCAACACACCAATAGTGTGCAATCAAGGGTTCCCGGCCAGTATTTGTAACCTCTGTCTTTTTGATGATGGCCATTCTAACAGGCATGAGATGATCTCTCTGTAGTTTTAATCTGCATTTTCCTAATGACTAGTGATGTTGAGCATCTTTTCATGTGTATTTGGTCTAATTTTAAGTCCACAATTATTCAAGCAAGTCAGTAACTGAATGCTGTTAAGTAATAAAATTAATCAAATTATATATTATTCTTTAATAAGATTCAAAGCACATCAAAAACAATTATTGTTTCAGTTGGCAATAAAACACTATGAAAATTAAATTCTACACACCCAACAGAATAGTTTATTTTTGCAATGGGAACCCTCATTCATTCAAAACATCATCTTTAATAAAGTGCCAGGCACTGTGCTAGGCAGCAAATATAAATGGCAGGCAAGCTGGCATACTACTGCAGTACAAGAAACACCTGAATAAGTTCAAAACTACACTTTACGGGGAGAATCAGTGGGACAGAAGCACAAGGCATAAACAGACAACATAATCTGGGAAAAGTAATAAAAGGATAAAATTATCATATGGTAAACAAGAATACATTGAAGAAGTTGAGCAGAACTAACGTGATCCTATTTGTTTTCTGAAAGGATAATGAGGGCAGTGCAGACTTGGTGGGGGGTGGGGGGACTAGACCATAAAACAAAAAGAACACTAGGAAAAAATCTGAGACAGCATAGGCCCGCATAAAATAATGTTTGTGGGATTAGAGAAAAATCAACTTACTTTTAAATTTCAGCAGTAGAATCAACTGAACTTAATTAATTACTTGCTGTGGGATGCAAAGGGACGAAGGGAGTCAAGGATGACTAAGCAAACACCTCACAGGAATACAAGAAAGTTTAAGGGTAAAGGTAATCTTGCATATGTTAATTTTGAGCCCATGACATCCAAGTATAGATTGTCAAATAGGAAATTAGATATACGGGTCCAGAGCTCAATTAAAAAAAAAAAAAATCAGGGTTGGAATACAGATTTAGGACTCATGAACACACAGATGGCATATTAAGCTGCTGAATGGATAAGGTCAGTCAGAGAATGCATGAAATGAAAAGACACAAGACATTGCCCTACAGAACACCAATTAAGGAATAAGCAGAGATCACAGTCTTTAAACTAGACTTTAAACTCTCCATCATTTGTGCATGTAATAAAGAATAATTCTTAAATTCTTAATGTAATTCTCAAAAACCAAAACCTACATTATAAAGATATACGATCACAAAATAAATATTTATTGTGAATCAAGTGTGTGCCTAATTATTGCTACAATAACCTGTTTAAGGTAGATGCCAATTCTTAAGATAAGGAAACAGAGTTTAAATAACCTGTGCCAGGTCACAAAGGCATGACAGGAATAATCCAGAGCAAGCTGCAACCCAGAATTTCAAAGTGATTCTGTCTAACCTTACTGCATAAGAGAATCTACTATTAAACTTTTAAAAAGATTACCTCTGGCAATAATCAAAATTTCAATTCATAAAAATTTAGGGCTAGAAGATAACCCAACTTTTTAATGTTATAGATAAGGAAACTGGGGCCCTTAGAAATAAAGGAGCTTTTCCAAAATATAATACTAAAATTTAAAAAGAGCTTGAAGTCCCCTGGGTGGCTCAGTCAGCTGGGCATCTGACTCTTGATTTCAGCTCAGGTTATGATCTCTGGGTCTGGGAATCAAGCCCAGCATCAAGTTCTACTCTCAGCAGAAAGTCTGCTTGAGATTCTCTCCCTCTGCCCTTCCCTCTGCTCATGTTCACATGCTTTCTCACTCTCTGTCAAATAAATAAACCTTTAAAATAAATAAAAAGAGCCTGAATAGTCAAAGCTGAGAAAGAACAAAGCTGAAGGTATCACAATCCCAGATTCCGAGATATACTACAAAGCTGTAGTCATTAAAGCACTATGTACTGGTACAAAAACAGACACATAGATAAATGCAACAGCATAGCTAGTGCAGAACTAGACCCACACTTATGTGTTCAATTAACCTATGACAAAGAAGGCAAGAATATACAATGGGGAAAAGATAATCTCTTTAATAAATGGTACTGGGAAAACTAGATTAGCTACATGCAAAAGAAAGGAACTGGATGACTTTCGTACACCATACACAGAAACAAATTCAAAAAGGATTAAGACCTAAATGTGAGACCTGAAACCATAAACTCCTAGAACAAAACACAGGCAATAATCTGACGTCAGTCTTGGCGTCATTTTTCTATATATGTCTCCTAAGGCAAGAAAGCAAAAGCAAAAACAAAATACTATAAAAACAAAATACTATACCAGAATACAAAGCTTTTGCACGATGAAGGAAACCATCAACAAAACAAGACAACCCACTGAAGAGAAGAAGATATTCACAAACGATTTATCTAGTAAGGGGTTTAATATTAAAAATTTATAAAGAACCTATACAACACCAAAAAAAACCCCCAAAAACCCACATAATACAGTTAAAAAATGGGCAGAAGACAGGAAGAGACATTTTCCCAAAGAAGACATAAAGATGACCAACAGACACATAAAAAGATGTTCAGCACCATTAAACAGCAGGGAAATGCAAATCAAAACCATATTCATACCTGCCAGAATGGCTACAATCATAAACATAAGGAACAACAAGTGATAAAAAACCATGTGGAGAAAATCATGTGGAGAAAAAGGAACCCTTGTGACTGTTGGTGTGAATATAAATTGGTTTAGCCATCATACAAAACAGCATGGAGATGGCTCAAAAAATTAAAAATAAACATATGACCCAGAAATTTCATCACTGGTTATTTAACCAAATGAAACAAAAATATTATTTTGAAAAGATATCACCCCTAAGTTCATTGCAGTATTATTTACAATAAAAAGATATGGAAGCAACCCAGTGTCCACCAATAGCAAACATATAAAGGAGATATGGTTACATATTTGGAATGGAATATTACTCAGCCATAATAAAGAGTAAGATCTTGCCACTTGCAACAACACAGATGGATCTAAAGGGTATTGTGGTAAGTGAAATAAGTCAGACAGAGAAAGACAAATACTCTACCATTTTACTTACATGTGAATCTAAAAAACAAAACAAACAGAAAAACCAGACTCAAATACAATAAACTGAACTGGTGGTTGCCAGAAGTGAAGTGAATGAGGGGATGGGTGAAACAGATAAAAATCCAAACTCCCAGTTAAAAATAAGTCACAAAGATGAAAAATATAGCATAACGAATAGAGTAATACTGCAATAATGTTGTATGATGACTACCTTTATTGTAGTAAGCAATGAGTAATGTATAGAATTGTTCAATCAATACGTTGTACACCTGAATATAACACTATATGTTATTTATACTTCATAAAAAAACTCTATATGTTTTCATAACAAACCATAATCAAAAACTCAGTATAGCTGTAATATTAATTTTTTTTAAGATTTTATTTATTTATTTGACACAGAGAGAGAGATTACAAGTAGGCAGAGAGGCAGGCAGAGAGAGAGGAGAGAGGAGGAAGCAGGCTCCCCGCTGAGCAGAGAGCCCGATGTGGGCCTCGATCCCAGGACCCTGGGATCATGACCTGAGCCGAAGGCAGAGGCCTTAACCCACTGAGCCACCCAGGCGCCCTAATATTAATTTTTGTACAGTTCTAATATAGTAATCAATAATTAAAATGGTCATTAACGAAAGAGCATTTTGTAGCCTCTAAGCATCTCTGATTTTTAAATAAACATCCATCATTTTTATTCAATTAACACATTTATCCTCTCACACACAAATTCCACTCAAATTTTTCAATTAATTTTTACTTACATTGTATATACTTACTGCCATGATTTCCATAAATTATAAGGGAATATCATTTAAAATGGGTAGATGGTTTTCAGTGTGCATTATATTTCCTTTGCAGACAGTACAGTCATATGTAAGATGCCAGAAATCAAAGAGTTACTGCAATTCCAAAGAAATCTTTTTTTCTGACAATACAAAGCTCTTTCACAACAGCCTGCTAAGAATATTTTAAAATCAGTTTAGCATACCTAATGACATACCTAAAGAACTCCTGGTCTGTTGACTATTTGGTGGTATGTTTTCCTTAGCCATGGAGATTAATATTTTACTGTTTTCAGAAAGCTTCTCTGATGCCTTTCCCTGAAAGAGACATTATATTTATAAAAGTGAGGGGGAAAAAATCTACATTAAATATATACTCTATCCTAATACTTTAATTAAATGACTTGACAAAATTACACAATACATCATAGAAAAAATGTAAGTGTTATATTTGAGGAATTAACCAAAAGTACTTAACACTGTAAAAAATGTAGTAAATTCTAATTATATATTAGAATTCATAATCAACAAATATTCAGTGAGTTCCTACTGCATTGTGTCCCAGGCACTGGAAACACAAATGAAAAGAACATATGAGAATCTCTGCCATCATGGAGCTCAAACTATATTAGAAATTATAATTAAGTTATATGTAATAACCCTTTTCAAACACTGTAAGCTAGTCCTAAGTGGAGAGTGGTTAAAAACCACAGACTTTGGGGCTGGACATAATGATGATTCCAATCACGAAGCCACCACTGTGTGTACCTGGATGAATTAACCCCTTTGAGCCTCATTTTCTTGATCTGTAAAACAAAAATATTCCACGTACTTAGCAGGGATATTATGATTAGGTAAGATAATACATGTAAAGTCCTTGACACAACTCCTTGACCAGAGCAGCTATTATAGAAAGACAGCAATGCAGTATGGTGGTTAAGAGAGTAAGCACTACAGTCAGGATGTCAGGAATTAAAGCCTACTTTTACTAACTCTGTGACCTTATTCTCACTACTTAACTTCCCCATGACTCGGTTTACTCATTTAGAAAATGAGCATAACACTATCTCATAGATTCATGTGAATCATAAATGTAGCCTCTTAAGACTAAGTCTCACCCACGAAAGGAAAAAATATGTATCATTCAGAAGAGAAGACAGATGTTTCCAGAAAAAACAAAATTTAAAGGAATTCATCATCACTAAACCAGCCCTACAGGATATGTTAAAGGGGATTCTTTGACTGGAAAGGAAAGACCATACCAGGCATAAGAAAAGTAGAAAAGGAAAGAATTTCACAGCTACATATTAACATAGTAAAATAGAATAATCCCTCATAAAACCATTACAAAAGTTAAAGCACAAAAGAAGTAAATCAAATGTATCTATACTGGTGCCTGGGTGGCTCAGTCAGTTAAGTGTCTGCCTTCAGCTCAGATTATGATCCCAGGGTCCTGGGATGGAGCCCCCACATCAGGCTCCCTGCTCAGCGGGGGGCCTGCTTCTCCTCTCTCCTTCTGTCGCTCCCCCTAACTTGTGTTCTCTTGCTTGTGCTCTCAAATAAAGTCTTTTTTAAAAAATGTATCTATAAAAATCAGTAATGCAATTCACAAAATAACAGGATGTAAAATATGACACCATACACCTAAAGCATGGGGCAGAAGGGAGTAAAAATTTAGTGTTTTATAATGGGTTCAAACTTAAGCAACCATTAACTTAATACAGATTGCCTGCAATATGCATAAGGTGCTATATATAAACCTAATGGTGGGCGCCTGGGTGGCTCAGTGGGTTAAAGCCTCTGCTTTCGGCTCAGGTCATGATCTCAGCGTCCTTCGGGCTCTCTGCTCAGCAGGCTCTCTGCTCAGCAGGGAGCCTGTTTCCTCCTCTCCCTGTCTCTCTGCCTGCCTCTCTGCCTACTTGTAATCTCTCTCTGTGTCGAATAAATAAAATCTTAAAAAAATAAAATAAAATTTAAAAACCTAATGGTAACCACAAATCAAAACCAGTAATAGATATATTAAAAAAAAAAAGGAGAAAGGAATACAAGAATATTGCTAGAAAAAGCCCATCAGGGGCGCCTGGATGGCTCAGTGGGTTAAAGCCTCTACCTTCGGCCCAGATCATGATCTCAGGGTCCTGGGATCAAGCCCCCAATCAGGCTCTCTGCTCAGCAGGGAGCCTGCTTCCTCCTCTCTCTCTGCCTGCCTCTCTGCCTACTTGTGATCTCTCTCTCTCTCTCTCTCTCTCTCTCTCTCTCTCTCTCTCTAATAAATAAATAAAATCTTTAAAAAAAAAAAAGGCCCATCAAAGCACAAGAGAGCAAGAGAAGAAAGGAACAAAGAACTACAAAAACAACCATAAAACAATTAACAAAATGGCAGTTAAGTACATACCTATCAATAAATACTTTGAGTGTAAATGGACTAAATGCTGCACAAAAAAAAAAAAAAAAAAAAAAAAAGGAATGGGGGTACTAAATGGATAAAAAAGCAAGACACACAAAAAAGGGCTGTGTCATGAGTGACACATCCTGGGCAGCTGCAATGCTCTTCCTGTGGAATTGACATCAAGAGAGTTTAGAATCATAATTTTTTGGTACCTGAGCAGCTGTAATCGTTGGTCCTAGCACTCCGTTAAAAAAAGAAAAGAAAAAAGGGAGAAAAAAAGAAAAAGAAAAAAAAAGGCAAGACATAATATATATACTCCCCACAAGAGACTCGTTTCAGACCAAAAGACATAAACAGATAGAAAGTAATGGGATAGAAAAGCATTTATCATGCAAACGGAAGTGAAAAGATGGGGGTAACAATACTTCTATTAGACAAACAGACTTTAAAACAAAGACTGTAACAAGAGACAAAGAAGAACACTACACAATTATAAAGGGAATAATTCAAGAAGACATACAATAACAAGAAGACATACCATTGTAAATATTTATGCACCCAACATGGGAGCACCCAAATACATAAAGCAGCTATTAACTACCATAAAGGAAGTACCAATCAATACTACTATTGATAGTAATGATAGGATTCGTAGTAATATTAGTAACAGGAGACTTTAACACCCCACTTAGGACAACAGATAGATCATCCAAACAGAAAATCAACAAGGAAACAGTGGCTTCAAATGACATACTGAACAGGTGGATCTAACAGATAGGTTCAGAAACATTCCATCCTAAAACAGCAGAATACACAATCTTTTCAAGTGTACATGAAACATTCTCCAGAACAGATCACATATTAGGCAACAAAATAAGTCTCAACAAATTCACAAAGATTAAATTTAGTCATATCATGCATCTTTTCTCACCACAATGCTATGAAACTAGAAATCAACCACAAGTAAAAAAACTGGAAAGAACACAAATATATGCAGGTTAAATAACATGCTACTAAACAATGAATGGGTCACCCAAGAAATAAATGAAGTCAAAAAATACACAGAGACAAATAAAAATGAAAAACATGATGGACCAAAATTTTTGGGATACAGCAAAAGCTGTTCTAAAAAGCAAGATTATAAGCAATACATACCTAATTCAAGAAGCAAGAAAAATCTCAAAAGAGTACTTTAACCTTACACCTAAAGGACTAGAAAAAGAACAGACAAAACCCAAAACCAGTAGAAAGAAGAAAATAATGGAGACTAGAGCAGAAATAAATGAAATAGAAACTAAAAAAGCAACAGATCAATGAAACCAGAAGCTGGTTCTTTGTAAAAATCAACAAAATCTGATAAGCCTTTAGCCAGACTTACCAAAAAAGAGGGCTCAAATAAACAAAATCAGAAATGAAAGAGGAGAAATACCAACACCACAGAAACATAAGAGAATATGAAAAATTATATACCTACATATTAGACAGCCAGAAAAGATAAATTCCTAGAAACATACAACACTCCTAATCTGAATCAGGAAGACAAAGAAAATCTGTACAGACCAACTACCAGCAATGAAACTGAAGCAGTAATCAAAAACTACCAACAAACAAAAGTCTAAGATCAGGTGGCTTCACAGGTGAATTCTATCAAACATTTTAAAGAAGAGTTAATACTGGGTTTAGGCAGCAAGATGTCAGAGAAGTAGGAGACCGATTATCATCAGGTCCCAGGAATTCACCCAGAGAGCTATCAAACTATTCTGAACACCTACAAATTCTACCAGAGATCGAAGAGAAGAAGAACAGCAATTCTAGGAACAGAAAATCGACCACTTTCTGGAAGATAGGACGTGCGGAGAAGTGAATCTGCGGCGACGGGAAGATAGACCCGGGGGGAGGGGCCAGCTGCAGGCAAGGGAGCGAGCAGCGGAGCACAGACTCGGAACTATCAGAAGTCGGCTCCACTGAGGGACGTCGCCCCAGAGACCAAGCGGGGGGTGAAACCCCTGCAGCGACAGTGTGGTCTCAGGACCCACGGGGACACAAAAAGACCAGGGGTGTCTGAGCGCGACCGAGCTCCCAGGTCTCAGAGAGAAGCCGGCGGGAGAGACGGAGCTGAGCTGAGGTGTCTCTCAGCTCGGGGTTACCTTGGGCTGTGATCTGAAGCGCAGCCGGGCCACTGATCTGTGAGCGGGGACCCCACGGGCGGCAGACCCGGAGAGACTCACCTTCCTCCTCCGGGAGGAGCAGTGCGGGAGCGGCTGCAGGATCTGCCGGGTTCGGAGATTCTAAACGGGGCTGCGCCAGAGACAGAGACGCTCGGTCACAGGCCGGGTGAGCTCGGAGAGCGGCCGGAGACCAGGAGACGGGAGGGACTGCTATTCTCTGAGGCGCGCTGAGGACTGAAGCCCCAGGCTCTTGGTTCCTCCGGGTAGGAGACTGGGAGCCGCCATTTTCAGTCCCGTCCTCCAACAAGGTACGGAAAGCGTTCAGGGAACAAAAGC
>LNAC01000131.1:3053314-3078483 GCA_002007465.1 Ailurus styani | reverse complement strand
TAACAAAATCAAAGAAACACACTGACAAGAATACAATATTAGTAGGGGACTTTAACACCCCAGGCACTGAAATGGACAGATCATCAAAGCAAAAGATCAACAAGGAAATAAAGGCTTTAAATGACACCCTGGACCAGTTGGACATCACAGATATATTCAGAACATTCCATCCCAAAACAACAGAATACACATTCTTCTCCAGTGCACATGGAACATTCTCCAGAATAGACCATATTCTGGGTCACAAATCAGGTCTCAACAGGTACCAAAAGATTGGGATCATTCCCTGCATATTTTCAGACCATAATGCTCTGAAACTAGAACTCAACCACAAGAGGAAAGTTGGAAAGAACTCAAATACATGGAGGCTAAAGAACACCCTACTCAAGAATGAATGGGTCAACCAGGAAATTAAAGAAGAATTTAAAAAATTCATGGAAACAAATGAAAATGAAAACACAACTGTTCAAAATCTTTGGGACACAGCAAAAGCAGTCCTAAGAGGAAAGTATATAGCAATACAAGCCTTTCTCAAGAAACAAGAAAGGTCTCAAGTACACAACCTAACTCTACACCTACAAAAGCTAGAGAAAGAACAGCAAAGAAAGCCTACACCCAACAGGAGAAGAGAAATCATAAAGATCAGAGCAGAAATCAATGAAATAGAAACCAAAAGAACAGTGGAACAAATCAACGAAACTAGGAGCTGGTTCTTTGAAAGAATTAATAAGATTGATAAACCCCTGGCCAGACTTATCCAAAAGAAAAGAGAAAGGACTCAAATTAATAAAATCATGAATGAAAGAGGAGAGATCACAACCAACACCAAAGAAATACAAACAATTCTAAGAACATATTATGAGCAACTCTACACCAGCAAATTTGACAATCTGGAAGAAATGGATGCATTCTTAGAGAAATATAAACTACCAAAACTGAACCAGGAAGAAACTGAAGACCTGAATAGACCCATCACCAGTAAGGAGATTGAAGCAGTCATCAAAAATCTCCCAACGAACAAGAGCCCAGGGCCAGACGGCTTCCCAGGGGAATTCTACCAAACATTTAAAGAAGAATTAATACCTATTCTCCTGAAACTGTTCCAAAAAATAGAATTGGAAGGAAAACTTCCAAACTCCTTTTATGAGGCCAGCATTACCTTGATCCCCAAACCAGGCAAAGACCCCATCAAGAAGGAGAATTACAGACCAATATCTTTGATGAATACGGATGCAAAAATCCTCAACAAAATACTAGCCAATAGGATCCAGCAGCACATAAAAAGGATTATTCACCACGACCAAGTGGGATTTATTCCTGGGATGCAAGGTTGGTTTAACATTCGCAAATCAATCAATGTGATACAAGACATTAATAAAAGAAAGAACAAGAACCATATGATCCTCTCAATAGATGCTGAAAAAGCATTTGACAAAGTACAGCACCCTTTCTTAATCAAAACTCTTCATAGTGTAGGCATAGAGGGTACATACCTCAATATCATCAAAGCCATCTACGAAAAACCCACAGCGAATATCATTCTCAATGGAGAAAAACTGAGAGCTTTTCCCCTAAAGTCAGGAACACGGCAAGGCTGTCCACTATCACCACTGCTATTCAACATAGTACTAGAAGTCCTAGCCTCAGCAATCAGACAACAAAAAGAAATAAAAGGCATCCAAATCGGCAAGGAAGAGGTCAAACTCTCACTCTTTGCAGATGATATGATACTTTATGTGGAAAACCCAAAGGACTCCACTCCAAAACTGCTAGCACTCATACAGGAATTCAGTCAAGTGTCAGGATATAAAATCAATGCACAGAAATCAGTTGCATTTCTATATACCAACAACAAAACAGAAGAAAGAGAAATTAAAGAGTCAATCCCATTTACAATTGCACCCAAAACCATAAGATACCTAGGAATAAACCTAACCAAAGAGGCAAAGAATCTGTATTCAGAAAACTATAAAGTACTCATGAAAGAAATTGAGGAAGACACAAAGAAGTGGAAAAACATTCCATGCTCATGGATGGGTAGAATAAATATTGTGAAAATGTCTATGCTACCTAGAGCAATCTACACATTTAATGCAATCCCCATCAAAATACCAGCAATTTACTTCAAAGAAATGGAACAAATAATCCTAAAATTTATATGGAACCAGAAAAGACCCCGAATAGCCAAAGGAATGTTGAAAAAAAAAAGCAAAGTTGGCGGCATCACAATTCCAGATTTCAAGCTCTATTACAAAGCCGTCATCATCAAGACAGTATGGTACTGGCACAAAAACAGACACATAGACCAGTGGAACAGAATAGAGAACCCAAAAATGGACCCTCAACTCTATGGTCAACTAATCTTCGACAAAGCAGGAAAGAATGTCCAGTGGGAAAAAGACAGTCTCTTCAACAAATGGTGTTGGGAAAACTGGTCAGCCACATGCAGAAAAATGAAACTGGATCATTTCCTGACACCACACACAAAAATAGACTCAAAATGGATAAAAGACCTCAATGTGAGAAAGGAATCCATCAAAATCCTCGAGGAGAACACAGGCAGCAACCTCTTCGACCTCAACCGCAGCAACTTCTTCCTAGGAACCTCACCAAAGGCAAGGGAAGCAAGGGCAAAAATGAACTATTGGGACTTCATCAAGATTAAAAGCTTTTGCACAGCAAAGGAAACAGTCAACAAAACCAAAAGACAACTGACAGAATGGGAGAAGATATTTGCAAATGACATATCAGATAAAGGGCTAGTATCCAAAATCTATAAAGAGCTTCTCAAACTCAACACCCATAAAACAAATAACCCAGTCAAGAAATGGGCAGAAGACATGAACAGACATTTCTCCAAAGAAGACATCCAAATGGCCAACAGACACATGAGAAAGTGCTCAACATCACTCGGCATCAGAGAAATACAAATTAAAACCACAGCGAGATACCACCTTACACCAGTCAGAATGGCTAAAATCAACAAGTCAGGAAATGACAGATGTTGGCGAGGTTGCGGAGAAAGGGGAACCCTCCTACACTGTTGGTGGGAATGCAAACTGGTGCAGCCACTCTGGAAAACAGTATGGAGATTCCTCAAAAAGTTGAAAATGGAGCTACCCTACGACCCAGCAATCGCACTACTGGGTATTTATCCTAAAGACACAAAGGTAGTGATCCTCAGGGGCACGTGCACCCGAATGTTTATAGCAGCAATGTCCACAATAGCCAAACTATGGAAAGAACCTAGATGTCCATCAACAGATGAATGGATAAAGAAGATGTGGTATATATATATACAATGGAATATTATGCAGCTATCAAAAGAAACAAAATCTTGCCGTTTGCAACGACATGGATGGAACTGGAGGGTATTATGCTGAGCAAAATAAGTCAATCAGAGAAAGACAATTATCATATGATCTCTCTGATATGAGGAACCTGAGGGGCAGGGTGGGAGGTTGTGGGGGGTAGGGAGGGAAAAATAATGAAACAAGATGGGATGGGGAAGGAGACAAACCATAAGAGACTCATAATCTCACAAAACAAACTGAGGGTTACTGGGGGGTGGGAGGGTAGGGATAGGGTGGATCGGTTATGGACATTGCAGAGGGTTTGTGCTTTGGTGAATGCTGTGAAAGATGTAAGCCTGATGATTCACAGACCTGTACCCCTTGGGCAAAGAATAAAAATAAAATTAAAAAAAAAAAAAGAAGAGTTAATACCTATTCTTCTCAAACAATTCCAAAAATAGAAGAGGAAGGGAAGCGCCCAAATTCATTCTCAGGCCAGTGTTACCCTGATATCAAAATCAAATAAAGACAATACCAAAAAAGAGAACTAAAGGCCCATATCTCTAATGAACATAGTTGCAAAAGTCCTCAACAAAATATTAGCAAACCAAATCCAACAATACATTTTTAAACAATCATTCACTACAATCAAGTGGGATTTATTTCAGGAATGCAAGGGTAGTTCAATATTCACATATCAACATGATACATAAAATCAACAAGAGAAAGGATAAAAAACCATATAAACATTTCTGTAGATGCAGGAAAAGCATGTGACAAGGTACAACACCCACTCATGATAAAAACTCTCACCAAAGTAGTTAAAGGGAACATAGCTCAACATAACAAAGGCCATATGTGAAAAACCAGAACATAAACAGAGGAAAAATTGAGAGCTTTTCCTCTAATATCAGGAACAAAACAAGGATGTCCACTCTTACCACTTTTATTCAACATTGGAAGTCCTAGCCACAGCAATCAGACAAGTTAAAGAAATAAAAGGCATCCAAAATGGTAAGGAAGAAGTAAAACTTCCACTGTTTGTGGATGACATTATATACAAAAAACCCTCAAGTCTCCACCAAGAAACTACTAGAGCTGATAAATGAATCCTGTAAGGGCACAGGTTTAAAAAAAAAAAATCAATAACCAGAAACCTGTTGCATTTCTATACACTAATAATGAAACAGAAACCAAGAAAACAATTCCATTTATAACTACACCAAAGAGGCGCCTGGGTGGTTCAGTGGGTTAAACCTCTGCCTTTGGCTCAGGTCATGATCTCAGGGTCCTGGGATCGAGCCCCATGTTGGGCTCTCTGCTCAGCAGAGAACCTGTTTCCCCTTCTCCCTCTGCCTGCCTCTCTGCCTACTTGTGATCTCTCTTTCTCTGTCAAATAAATAAATCTTTAAAAAAAAATAAAATAACTGCACCAAAAATAATACCTAGAAATAAGCTTAATCAAGGTGAAAGACTTATACTGTAAAAACTATAAAACACTGATGAAAGAAACTGAAGACAACATGAACAAATGGTTAGATAGTCCATGCTCATGGACTAAAAAAACAAACATTGTTTAAATGTCCATACGAGGGTGCCTGGGTGACTCAGTTGGTTAAGCGACTGCCTTTGGCTCAGTTATGATCCTGGAGTCCTGGGATTGAGTCCCGCATCAGGCTCCCAGCTCCATAGGGAGTCTGCTTCTCCTTCTGACCTTCTCCCCTCTCATGCTCTCTCTCTTTCTCTCTCTCTCTCTCTTGCTCACTCTCAAATAAATAAATAAAATCTTTAAAATGTCCATACTACCCAAAGCAATCTACAGATTTCATGCAATTTCTATCAAAATACCAACAGCATTTTTCACAGAAATAGAATCATCCTAAAATTTGTATGGAACCACAGAAGACTCCCGAGTAGCTAAAGCAATCTTAAAAAAGAACCAAAATACTGGAAATACCAGAATCCCAGATTTCAAGATATACTACAAAGCTGTAATCATCAAAATAGTATGGCTGTGGTACAAAAATAGACAGATCAATGGAACAGAAGAGAAAGCCCAGAAGTTAACTCAAGCATATATCGTCAATTAATCTGCAACAGCAGAGACAAGAATATACAATGGGAAAAAGACAGTCTCTTCAACAAACAGTGTTGAGAAAACTGGACAGTAACATGAGAATGAATGAAACTGGATGACTTTCTTACACCATACACAAAAATAAACTCGAAATGGATTAAGACCTAAATGTGAGGCCCAAAACCATAAAACTCCTAGAAGAAGACATAGGCAATAAGCTCTTGGATATTGGCCTAACCATGATTTTTCCAGATATGTGTCCTTTGGCGAAATTTAACTATTGGGATTACATCAAAATAAAAAGCTTCCTCACAGCAAAGGAAACCATCAACAAAACAAAAAGACAACCCACCAAACGGAAAAAGATATTTGCAAATAATATAACCAATACCAAGTTAATTTCCAAAATATACAAAGAACTTACACACCGCCACCAAAAAACCAATTTAAAAATGGGTAAAGGACTTGGATACACATTTTTCCTAAAAAGACATACTAATGGCCAACAGACACATGAAAAGATGTTCACCATCACCAAACATCAGAGAAATGCAAATCAAAACCACAGTGAGATATCACCTTACACCTGTCAGGATGACAACAATCAAAAACACAAGAAACAAGTGTAGGTGAGGATATGGAGAAAAGGGAACCCTCATGTACTGCTGGCGGGAATGCAAACTGGTGCAGCCACTGTGGAAATCAGTGAGGAGGTTCCTCAAAAAATTAAAAATAAAATTACCATATGATCCATTATTTCCACTACTGGGTATTTACCCAAAGCAAATGAAAACATTAATTCAAAAAGGTATGTGCAATCCTATGTTTATTGCAGTATTATTTACAACGGCAACATAAGGAAGCAACCCAAGCATTTATCCACAGATATACACACATACATATACACACAATACACAAGGAGTATTGCTTAGCCATAAAAAAGAATGAACTCTCACCATTTGCAGACAACATGGATGAATCTAGAGGGTATTAAATATTAAACTCAGTGAAATAAGTCAATCAGAGAAAGACAAATACCGTAAGATTTTACCCATACGTAGAATTTAAGAAACAAAACAAAGAAAAAAGACAAACAAAAACAGGCTCTTAAATTTGGAGAACTGGTGGTTGCCAGAAGGGAGGTGGGTGGGGAAGAAGAGCATTTAGGAGTATACTTAGAATGATGAGCACTGAGTAATGTACAGAACTGCTGAATCACTATACTGCACACCAGAAACTAATATAATACTGTATGTTAATTATACTGAAAATTAAAAAAATAGAATAAAAGACTAAGCCTCTTCCATAATTAGCGCACAATAAATGTTAGCTATTTAAGTAAAATTCCCTCATAATTAGGGTGACCATATTATTTATCATGTCAACCAGATGCCCATACCTTTGCCCAAGACAAATGCTAAACCAGATGAGACATGGGGCGATAGGTAAACCAGGACTGTCTTGGGAAGCCAACATATGGTCACTCTGATTACAATGTACTATATGATGGACAAGATTAATCTATATCCTTTATCTTACCAATACATTTAAGCTCAAGAAAGAAGGTGCCCCAGCTGTCTAGATTAGTGCTATAGTAGAGCTTAGCACAGTACCTACCACAGACTCAATAAGTATTTCCTAAATGCATCAATCACTCTAACCAAAACTAGGAAAGCTTTAAGGAAGCTTTTTCAAATATTGCTTTCAGAAACACTTGAACAAATTCTAATCTGAAAAGCAAATATACCAAAATAAACTATTCCAATAAATTCACTTTTGCAGATTTAAAAAAAATTTTAAAGACACTAATTTACTGAAGTGGTACTTTTCACTTACATAGACTACAAGAACTTGTTTTTATATCTATCATATTCTGAAAGTTCCTTGTACTAGAAGTAGTCTCCTAATCATTTTATGAAGCACAGCAATTATTAATTAAACCCTAGTAAAAGAGAAGAAACTGTGAGACACAAACCACCACAACAGAAAAACTACATTCAAAATCAATGCGATCTTGTCCAGAATCAGGCTCTCAGACTCAATGACAGGACACCCAAACAAAAGTATGAAACAGAAGATTCTCACTCACTGAAGAGGATGTTTTGCATTTACAAAAAGCTAATCTTCAGGGACAATTTTAATAAAACATGCTGAAAGAAAATTATTAACTTTACCTTCATTTCCATGTAAGGTGGATCACTTTCTAATTCTGCTTTGTCTTTAGCCAGTTTGGCTTTTCGCTCTTCAATAAACTCATCCAAATTATCAGCCATTTTGCAGATACTAAAAAACAAAACTTCAATCAGCAGAGCTATACCACAATATTTTTAGGATAATTAACAACATGCAGGCTTAGCCCACAGATAGTGTTCAATTTCACTTATCAAATTGAGAAATTCAAATAAGCTTGGCCAAAATATGCATGCTTGCTTGTCTCCCAACCCACCCCAAAAAACTAAGACATACATATGAAATACCTAAAAAGATACAAAAAAGAATATGCACAACTACCATTATCATCTCTTTCATTCTCACACTCACATACATACTGTGATCCATAAGTTAGAAAAAAAAAAAAACTTTTAAAAAAGTGCTTTAATCATTTGGCAGTAATTTCAAACTTAACAAAAAAAGTTACAATAAGAATAGCACTATGAGCCAAACCATGGAAAGAACCTAGATGTCCATCAACAGATAAATGAATGAAGATGTCGTGTGTATACACACACACACACACACACACACACACACACACACACACACACACACACAATGGAATACTATGCAGCCATCAAAAAACCCCAAAACCTTGCCATTTGCAACGACGTGGATGGAACTAGAGAGTATTACGCTAAGCGAAGTAAGTCAATCAGAAAAAGACAATGATCATATGATCTCTCTGAGATGAGGAATTTAAGAGGCAGGGCGGGGGGGGGAGTCATGGAGGGAAGGGAGGGAAAAAAATGAAACAAGATGAGACTGGGGAGAGAGACAAACCATAAGAGACTCTTAACCTCAGGAAACAGAGTTACTGGGGGTTGGCGGGGGGTGAGGGATAGGGTGGCTGGGTTATGGACATTGGGGAGGGTATGTGCTATGGTGAGTACTGTGAATTGTATAAGACTGATGATTCACAGACCTGTACCCCTGAAGCAAATAATACATTATATGTTAATGAAACACAGCGAGAGAGGGAACACCAGCAGGGGGAGTGGGAGAGAGAGAAGCAGGCTCCCTGCACGGGACTCGATCCCAGGACCCCGGGATCATGACCTGAGCTGAAGGCAGACACTTAATGACTGAGCCACGCAGGCGCCTCTAACACTGACACTTCTTTTTTTTTTTTTTTAAGATTTTATTTATTTATTTGACAGAGAGAGAGAGAGAGAGAGAGAGAGATCACAAGTAGGCAGAGAGGCAGATGGGGAGGAGGAAGCAGGCTCCCCGCCAAGCAGGGAGCCCAATGCGGGCCTCGATCCCAGGACCCTGAGATCATGACCTGAGCCGAAGGCAGAGGCTTTAACCCACTGAGCCACTCAGGCGCCCTAACACTGACACTTCTAAGAGAATTTCTCTTTGGGGTGTTTTCTTACTGTACCTTTATTACAAATTCAATTTATGCATTCTCAGGTGAAATACTACTTACGTGGTGATGTGTCGTTTCAAAGTGTCAACAATTAGAGACACATGTCCATTTGCCCTTCATTAGTTATATTATTTTTGATTGCCTGGTCTATATGTGGTCTGATTCTGCACTACTTTCCCTTGTAACTAATAAGCAGCCCCATAGGGAGATACACTTAGACCATGCAAACACTTTTTCCGTTCAAAATTTCCTGGATGTAGCAACAACTGATTCTTAACTCATCCAATCTTTCAAACAAGAGGGCTACAAAATTCTAATTTTCCAATTCCACCACTCCTTGACTATTTACCAGTTGACCCTCTGTTCTACAAGCCCTTCCTTCCCTCCATGTCTTTATCAGCTTATTACCAGTATGAGCTCATGAATTCCTTTTTTTTTTTCCAGTAAGGCCTGGAACTGGTTTTAAATTCATAAATATACTCACTTTACTGAAGTTTCCCTAAGTTTTGGTGAATTCATAGTTGTGCAATTATCACCACAATCACATTTTCGAAAGCCTCTATGACCCCGAAAAGTTCCGCTGTGCCTTTTTGTAGTCAGTCCTTACTCCCACTCCCTTCAGGCAATCACCAATCTGTTTTCTGTCTCTATGGTTTTTGACTAACGTAGAAATTTCATATAATTGGATCATACGGTATGTAGTCTGGCTTCTTTCACTTAAAAATGTTTTCGAGATTCCTCCCTGTAGTTACAGCTATCAGTAAGTAGGGGGTATTTTTATTGCTAAGCAATATTCCATTGTAGGGAAATACCAGTTTACCTATTTACCCATTACGAGACATTTGGATTGTTTCTATTTGGGGGCTATTTATGAATAATGCTGCTATGAACATTTGTGTTCAGGTTTTTGCATGGACATAAGCTTTGAGGGCTGCAAGATATGTACCTAGGAGTGGAATTACTGAGTCATATGTAACACGTTTCACATTTTGAGGAACCGCAGAACTGTTCCTCTAAGTATAACATAGCTGTACCGTTTTACATTGCTACCAGCAGTGCATCCTGACCAACGCAGGGTATTTTCAGTCTTTTGGATCTTAGTCATTCCATTTTTGATCCTTGGTCATTGGAAAAGTAACAGTATCTGATTGTGGCTTTAATTTGCATTTCTTCAAAGACTGTAACATTGAGCATCTTTTTCTGTGTTTATCTGCCATTTGTATAGCCATGTACTTAACCACTGGCAAAATGACTATTCATATCTTATGCCAATTTTTAAATTGAAATTGTTTTATTATTGAAGTGTAAGTGGTCTTTATATACACTGGATACCAGTTCGTTATCAAACATGTTTTGTAAATATTTTCTCTTTGTGTATGGTTTAAGTTTTCTTAATGCCTTCTTTCTTTAATAAGACTTTTTGGAGCAGTTTCAGGCTGACAGTACAACTAAGCATAAGGTACAGATTTCCCATACATCCCCTCACACATGCATAGCCTCCCCCATTATCAACATCCCCACCAAAGGGGTACATTTGTTTTTAGTGATGAACATATATGTTAATACATCATTATCACCCAAAGTTCATAGTTTACATTATGGTTTACTTTTGGTGTTATACATTCTATGGTTCAAACATAGATATAATAACATGTATCTACTGTAACAGTTTCTTACATAAGAGCTTCATTGTCCCCCAGATCCTCTGTGTAACACCTATTCACTCCTCCCTCTGCTCTCAACCCTGGCAACCACTAATCTTTTTACTGCCTCCATAGTTTTGCCTATTCCAGACAGTCTAACAGTTGGAATCATACAGTATGTAGCCTATTCAGATTGTCTTCTTTCACTTACATGCATCCAAGGTTACTCCAAGTCTTTTCATGTCTTTGTAGCTCATTTCTTTTTAGCACTGAATAATATTATATTGTCTGGATGTACCACAGTATATTTATCCACTCATGTACTCAAAATTTTTGGTTGCTTCCAGGTTTTAGCAACTATGAATAAAGCTGCTGTTAACATCTGTGTGATGTTTTCTAAAGAGCAAAGTTTTTAATTTGTATGAACTCCAATTAATTCATTCACTAATTCATTCACTTTTCATCAATTCTAAATCATCTGTGCTTTTTGTGTCCCATTCAGGAAATGTTTGCCTAACCCCAAATTGCAAATACTTTCTTCTATCTTTCTAGAAGTTTTCTAGTTTTTTCTTACATTTAAGTCTGTGATCCATTTCAAGTTAATTTTTGCAAATGGTGCAAGTTAAAAGAGCCATCAAGGTTTAATTTTTTTCCATGTGGATATAAAATTATTCTTACACCATTTTTTTAAACTATTCTTTCCTTGTTGAACTTGGAATTTTTCTTAAATTTTTTTCAAAAACATGAAACTTAGTAACTAATTAGATGTGTGGCAAGAAAGGAGTCACTGATGACACAGTGTAGATGGAATCCTTAACAGGAGTAAGTCACAAGAAGTTGGCTGGCCTGGAAATGTTTGGTTTAAGTATGTTAAGCTGGAGTTAGTAAGATATGCTAATGGATATTTCCAGCAGATACTTAGAAATTCAAGACACATTCAGAGAAGAAGACCACATTAGGAATGTTTAAGAGTTGATTATGTTAAAGATAATAGTTTAAGCCTCGGTAAATGAGCATGGACAGGGAAAAAAGAGATGACCCAGAACTAAATGTTGGTCAATGTTCATTTGAGGGGGTTACAGAAGAAGCTAGAAAAAATAGAGAGGAATATTTAAAAGAAGGATGTAAAGAAGACCCAGTCAACATAATTTGTGGAGGAAAAGAAGAGATACAAGAAAGAACCAGTCAACAATTTCAGACGCAATAGAGTTTAAAAAAAAAAAAAAAGGATACACTGAATTTAATACTTGGGGGACAATAACTTGTAAAAATAAAGAAAAGCAAGCTTTACCTAAAATTAAAAAAAAAAAAAGAAAAATGCTGGGGCACCTGGGTGACTCAGTTGGTTAAGCATCTGCCTTCAGGTCAAGTCACGATCCCAGGGTCCTGGGATGGAAAGCCCTGCATTGAGTTCCCTGCTCAGTGGACAGCCTGCTTCTCCCTCTCCCTCTGCTGCCCCCTCTGCTTCTGCACGCTCCCCTGCTCCCACCCCTTCCCCACTCTTCCTCTCTCTAAATGAATGAATAAAACCTTAAAAAAAAAAAAAAATGCTGAGGGCCACCTGGTGGCTCCATGGGGTAAGTGTCTGCCTTTGGCTCAGGTCATAATCCCAGAATCCTGGGATTGAGCCCCATATCAGGCTCTCTGCTCAGTGGGGAGCCTGCTTCTCCTTTTCCCTCTGCCTGCCACTCCCCCCTCCCCCGCTCATGCTGTCAAATAAGTAAATAAAATCTTTTAAATTTCAACTTTTTTTTTTACATCAATTACATAGTACATAATATGAACTTCATTCTATTACTTACTTCTAAAAAGAATACTGTTTTTAAAATATGGCTTTAACAAGGGACGCAGGGTGGCTCAGTCGGTTAAGTGGCTGCCTTCAGCTCAGGTCATGATCCCAGCATCCTGGGATGGAGTCCCACATCGGGCTCCTTGCTCAGCAGGGAGCCTGTTTCTCTCTCTGCCTCTGCCTGCCACTCTGCCAGCCTGTGCTCTCTCTCTCTCTCTGACAAATAAATAAAATCTTAAAAAAATATATATGGCTTTAACAAAATACATTCCAAACAAACAAAAGTTAACATCATTAAGCCATTTTTAATTTGCTAATTGTGGCAAAAGATTTTTCCTAGTAAAAATTCAAAACAGTTCAACAGCAAACAATAGTTTTCATGTTAAAAAAAAACTTATTAAAATCCCCTAATTTCCCTAAATATTTTATGTCTAACAGAAATAAAATGGTGGGATAGTGCATATTTTGAAATAATTTTATACAAAATTTAAGCAGAAATGTCATTACCTAAAAAGACAAAAAGTAACAAGCCTCTCACAATGATCCAAGGTCTCCACATAATACTGTTAACAATTATTAAATTAACAGTTCATTTAACTAAAGTTTGGAAGTTCTCTTTTGAATTTATAGATACTTAAATTTCCCTTTAGTCTAACTTTTTCCTTTCCTCTCCCTTTCCTTTTAGTAGGCTCCACACCCAGCCTGGAGCCCAACACGGGGCTCAAACTCATGACCCTGAGATCAAGACTTGAGCTAAGATCAAGAGTCCAATCCTTAACCAACTAAGCCACCCAGGTGGTCCCCTTTAATGTAACACTTTAACATCCCTTACAAATTCTAAAATTGATTTTATGTAACCAAAGTAATATTTTTAAATAACAGTAGTATGTATACTATATGCCATAACTAAAATATCAAATTTATTAGATATAAGTATACATTTGATCATTTCTAATTTTGTCCTACTATCTGATTAGACTGTAGTATATTTAAATTGAAGTCAAAGATATTAGTGAGCTTTCTCCAGCTAATATTAATAAGCTGCCTCCATTGGAGGCAATGCCCTACAAAGATGGACCAGGAACACTACTGTAATTAAACTAGTTTGGTTTATTTTTCATTGCATCAAGGGATGCATTCTTGATACCCACCATAGGGAACTCCGGAGTATCTTAGCATGAAAGAGTTAGAAAAGACTAATAGGGTTTGTAGCTTATTAGGTAATTTGGGAGCAGAGCTTTACTCAGGATTGAAGTCTGTCAGCAAGTGAGAGTAATTCTATGACTGGACATCTTAGCAAATCTTATCTAAAGCTGTAACTGGTTAAGAGGCAGCCATCACCCATCAGCTGTGAGAGGGGATAGCTTGGTCTTTTGTGGCTTGGACAACATTCATGTTTTGTTTGTGTTTGGACAGGATTATGGAGTGGTATTGTTTTCCTCTTGATCTATCAGACACGGAGCTTTGTTGAATGTTGATGTTCTGTGCAACTGTTTATCTTCAGTGGAAGAACAACAAGTCTAAGCACTAGTGTCAAGCCAGTTCCTAGTAACACCAAAGCCTTGGTGATAGTGCAGTCCAGCTTCCAGCTGTCACAACCACTTTCTTCTTTCTCACTCCTTCAAGCATATGACAACTTACATAAAACATATTTCAACTACAAAATTATTCTAGATTTAATGAACCACATAGACTGAGTTGGTGGGTACAGCCTAAGTATAAAACAGATTAAGAATGTTTACAATTTGAAGATTAAGTTACAAGAAAAATCAGCTGAAAGAAACCCGAAGGGGATTTTTTATTTTTCTTCACCCTACATTGTAAAACTCACTCACAACTTCTTTTAAGGTCTTATTACCAAGTTGTTTTTCCCCCAGCAGCTATGTACGTAGTATAGAGATGATAAACAGTTTTTAAGAAAATAGTTTAACTAAAAGATCTGGATTTGAAACCCAATTCCATCACTAATTGACTCTTATGTGATCAACCTCAATATGTTCCTTAACCTCCGTCTTACTTTCCTCATCTGTAAAATGGAAATACCTACTCCAGAACTGTTATGAAGAAAAAACTAAATGGTACATATAAAATGTACGGCACACCTGATACTGAGAAATCAAATTATAGCTGTTTCACTAACTCATTATATTTCAATAGTACTTAAATACATCAGTAATCACCTTTTTAAAGAAAGCCTCTAAAATACACTGGAATTTAAATCACCAGTAATTGATACTTGGTTATCATAATCCAAATCAACATGTCTAGGGGTGCCTGGGTGGCTCAGTCAGTTAAGAGTCTGCCTTCAGGGGCGCCTGAAGGTCACATGGCGACATCTGGCCAGACTTGAGGTTAGGGACTGATGTGAAATACTCAAAGGATCCAGCAGCAATACGAAGAAAACAAATTGAGTATGTCTGGAATTCACAGTAGAGTCCAGGATGGGAGCTGGAGGGGAACCTTTAGTAGGTTTTTAAAATGATCATTACAGCTATAGGAGAAAAGGTTGCTTTGAAAAAGAGACCCTAGAGTGGGAGAACAGGGCTGAGGACAGAAGAGCAGAGAGTGGTAACATATGTCCGACTGGTGAAGGGAGCAGCCTTCTTACAAGAGAAGGGAGGAGGTGAACCGGAACAATGTTTCTCATTTCCCATCCATGCAGAGATCTTTCCACCAAATGAAAAGTACTTAATCTTTTCCTCCTGGCAGGTGACATCCACATGATCAATTTGTTTCCATGGGCACACCCAAATTCTGACAAATCCCTCTAAATGTTGGGGTTTTTTTAAAGATTTTTATTTATTACTTATTTGGCAGAGAGGGAGAGAGATCACAAGTAGGCAGAGAGGCAGGCAGAGAGAGAGGAGGAAGCAGGGGCCCTGCTGAGCAGGCAGCCCAACGCGGGGCTCGATCCCAAGACCCTGAGTTCATGACCTGAGCCAAAGGCAGAGGCTTAACCCACTGAGCCACCCAGGCGCCCCCAAATTCCTCTAAATGTTGCTTAACAAATAACTGGGGACAGAGGAAGATTGAGGGTTAGGATACAGAAAGAGTGAATACATAAAAGCAAGAGTAAGTCCTTTAGCAACTTACATCATTAATGGTGATGAACAACAGTAGCATAAATTAGATGGCCTTTGGGTTATCTATACTATATGCTCAAACACCTTTGCCTCCTACTCAGTATAGCAGTGGAAATGCAAGTCAGAATGATGTTAAAAGAATAATCTGAAATCTGTGCAAAGTTTGTAATAAATTACACGTATCTGAGAACTTTGAGTAAAAATGTGCTGAAACCATCCTGTTTCAATTTATCCTATTTAAAGCCACCTGCTCCCTCTGAGAAGGTCATCTGTACGCAAGAGACCTAAAATCTCATCCCTGGGGAAGATTTTCAGCAGCTATTTAACCACCACAGAGTGTGTGTCCTCCTAGTAAGAATATGCAGAAAAGAAAGCAGCATCTCACTGGTTTCCGTGGGATTCCTTCTTGTCAACAAGACGTACCATCCTTTCATATAAAACAGAACCTCTCTGAGGACACACGGCTTTTTATAAACCTATACTGGTTGCTTTTAGGTTCCTGGCATTTTCCCAGGTGTTTGGAAACTAAATGTAGGTTTGCTTCCCGGAAAGGTAAACTTCTGAATCCTATAATCTGAGAGCCAACTCCTCTCAAGAAATAAGTCCCCCATTTACCGAAAATTGGATCCCAATTCCAGACACCAATCATAAAATGAAGGCAATTAGAAGAGATTCGAGCTCAAGGAAAACAGAGTATTAACAGCACCAACTTCACAGGGCTGGGATTAAATAAATTTCACTCGCAAAGCAAAGCTCTGAGAACCGCGCCGAGTGTACACTTAATAAACATAACCATTAGCCGGCACAGTTAAAGGAAAAGTGCTTCAGAAAGCTTAGCCCAGCAGCGGAGAGCCGGCTGCTGCGGAGGGAAGGCACGCGGGAGCTGTGGGTGGCGGCCCCATTAGGAAGCGTCAACGCGTCGTCAGGCAACAAGGTCTCCACAGCACCCAAGGCGGTAGTGGCTGCCGGGGCCCCAGAATCCAGACCACGTAACCAAGGCGCCGCCCCCGAGCCACCATGCAGCAGCGAGACCCCCGGAACCTCCGTCCCCGGGAACCAGGCACCGCCCCCGGCCAAACTGGGCACGACACCCCACCAGGATCCTGTACTTGGGATACCGTCCTCAGCCCTGAAGCCCCGAGACCCCGACCTCAACCCTGTTACTCGGGCGCCGCCCCTAGCCCGGCGTCCGCGAGACCTCCCCGGGCAGAGAACCCCCGCCCTCCCAAATGCTGTGAGTCCGGATCCGCGGCCAACGTGGCCGCCGTGAGACCTCCACCCCCAGGGATCCCCTGCCCCCGCCCCGGGGCCGCGAACCGAACCCTGGGACACCACCTCCCCCGACCACACCCCGCCAGGCCCACTTCCCACCAGTGGTTGACTTGGCTTACTCAAGAGAGCGTACTTGCGTTGGGTAAGACGCACAGCGCCCTAGAGAAGCTCTTCGCGGGCCAAAGAGGTGCCCACGGGACCCAGCACGGGAACACTGTGACTAGCCGAGTGGCCCCGGCTCCGCCTCTTAAGCCGAGCCCTCCGCCCTCCCTTCCCCAACGGACGAACGCGGCCCCGCCCCCACTACGGCCGCGGGGGTAAGGTTGCGTGATGGGGGCGCCCCCTGTCGTCCCGGAGGCCGCAAAGCTGGCTCGCCTACACTTAGCTGGATACTCGGCCACCTGGTTCTCTGTGAAACCATGGGAAATTCTTCCCAAGCTAAATCGACTCTAGTCCCTCCAAACCTTCCAAGCCCCAGACGGCGTGGAAAGAAAAAAGAGTAGGGGTGGCAGTGAGAGAAAAAGTGTTGGCGTACCTCTCCTGAGTATTTTTCCTCTCCCAAGAGTCTGGTCAACATTTTGTCCTGGGCTTTTATTACTAATTTCAACATATTCGAGTCACTCCAATACTGAGCGGCCATGTACCACCACTAGAAACGAGATCTCTAGCTTCCCAAGAGAGTGGAACTTTTCCCACTCTTTCTAGCTTCCCAAAAGAGTGGAACCTTTTATCCTAAATTACTTTGTAAGAGGGTTTTAAAAACAAATTTTCTGCAGGCAGGGGTGTGGATTCGATAATTCTAATGTTTTTATTTTAACTATTCCCACACACAGTTCTATATGTGGAGGACACAACTCAGAGCAGTGTCCTGAATTCTGAAGCTTACAGTGAAAGAAAAAATTCCAAGTAAACAAATACATTAATACAATGCAATGTAACAGTTATAGAAGCACCTACAGACATTTAAAAACACCTGAAAGGAATCATTATTGGAGAGCAGAGAAAGTCAAGATTTCATGGTAGAGATCAATGAGCCGTGTTTTTAAAGATTAATTTGAGCTCCCAAGCAAAAACAAAACAACACAACCACCAGGGGAGAGTATTTAGGCAACGCTGACCACATATCCAAAGTTTCAGGGTGATTAAAGATGAAGTTGGAAAGGTGAGCTGTGAAGCTATTCTTCCCTTCCCTCCTCCACTCCAGGTCAAAAATAATAATAATAATAAATAAATAAATAACTATTGACCATCTGTGTTGGGTGTTAGGAATAAAACAAGGAACACAGAACTGGCTCTTAGGTTTTGGAGCATTAATCTAGTGTGGAGTTGGGGAATGGGGGGAAGGAAAAACACCTAAAATAAGGAAATAATGAAACATTTCACTAACTGTGGATAGAAAACAAATTGCTAAGATTAATTTGGCTGTGGGGACACAAGAGGTATCATAGAGCTAAGCTGAAGATTAAACCGTAAATTAATTTTTTTTTAAGATTTTATTTATTTCACAGAGGGAGAGAGATCATAAGGAGGCAGAGAGGCAGGCAGAGAGAGAAGGGGAAGCAGGCTCCCTGCTGAGCAGAGAGCCCGATGCGGGCCTCGATCCCAGGACCCTGAGATCATGACCTGAGCCGAAAGCAGAGGCTTTAACCCACTGAGCCACCCAGGCGCCCTAAACCGTAAATTAATTTTAAGAATTGGGTACTAGTTATTTCAGAACACTAACAGCTTATATAGATGTTAATATATCTATATTACAACACGACAAAACACGACAAAAGACACGATCGTAGCCTCCCACGAGATTCCACAGCTTCCTTGGAATTCAAAGAACTCCCCTCCCCCGAAGCGTAGGGCCAAACCAAGAGACCACAGAATTTTATGCATATGCAGTCATCTGGAAGTAAACTAGGATACCATGTTTATCTTCGTCTCAACTAGCATCCAGAACTACTTATATCTCAAGTTTCTCACAGACACCCTTATTGTTTAGGCTTTCAACATTTTATTTAAGATACCTACATCCACATTAAAACAATCTTACCCACCACAGCCTAAGGATCTACCCATTTTTAATATGGCGGAGGCCGAGCCTGCGCAGTACGAACAAAGAGGACCAGTTCGTTTCTGGCGTAACGGTAACATGCCCTTCTTCCGGTGCGGAAGGCTATACCATTCTCATACCCAATCATTGGGTTTGTCTTAATTCACACATATAATTTTCTACGATAATACGTTCTCATTTCAGCCTCAAGAAGATTCCTCTGTCTCTATTATGTAACCGCTGTTTACATCGTGGCATCCCGGAAGCGCTCCCGCCATCCCCGAATGGTCTGTACCGACTTCACCTCCGGTTGTAGGTGTCATGGCTGCCTCGAGAGACTAGTACGAGTTTGCACCTGTGGTGGGAAGGGTCCGAAGCCCACACCCGGGACCCTAGCGAGGTAAAGTTGCGTCTTGGTTGTGGAGGCGACAACTTCTCCGATTCCTCGGCGATGGCGGCGTCCGGGAGTGGTATGGCTCAGAAAACCTGGGAATTGGCCAACAACATGCAGGAAGCCCAGAGTATCGATGAAATCTACAAATACGACAAGAAGCAGCAGCAAGAAATACTGGCGGCGAAGCCCTGGACTAAGGAGTGAGGAGGTCCCTGGCGAGACGCAGGGGAGGGAAGGGGCGGCGGGAGTTTAGGACACCCAGCGGGAGTGGGAGTTGCAGAGGGTGGAGAGTTTGTGTTTTCGTGAGCAGGGAGAATGTGCGCCCGAGAAATTTTGGTCCTTCTGTCCCCGCGAGTAGAACCAAAACCCTCTGCTGGGGCTTGCTTCGATTCCCCTTTTTGTCTCTTTAACCCATTTGCCTTCAGAGTGTGTAAGAGGAAAAGGACGAGCGAGTATCGTCTCTTTTCTTAATATCTGTACTGCCATATATATGCCCACACACCCTGCCCTAAGTCTTGTGTCGATTTTACACCTTGCTCGGACCTTCAGTTTATCTCAGACTGGAGACTGCACCTGTCTTTAAAAACTAAATCAGCCCAGGGGTCTCTAAAATAACTGTGAGCCATCTTTTAGAGATCTATAATCAATTGCTGACTGCTGATAACTGTTTCAGAAACAACGAGGCTCCACCCAGTCTTCCCAAAATGTTACTCCACCAGATCTCATGAGCTAGGAATTTTATCAATAGAGTTTAAAGCTCTTTGCTCCTTAGCAAAAGCCCTGTGTCTCTGGGAATAATGACAAGTCTTTACCCACAGCATTTACCCTTTCCTGAAAGCAGATTGTGTAAGGGAGGGAGTAAAAAGAGCATAGTCTGTCAAATGGAGAGGGAGAAAGGATAGCAGTGGTCAACATAAAACCATTCTTCCATCTTTCTCAATTTTTTACAAGGCAAACTCTGTCAGTATTCAGATTCAGCATGTTTATCAAGTATTTAATATGGGCTGAGCACTGAATTTCCATATGTTATTTAATCTTCATGACAACCCAGTACTGTATTTTCATTTCTTTTTTGCAAATAAGAAAAGTAAATATAAGTAACTTATTTCATGATCACACTGAGGCAATGAACTTTTAAGTAAATAATAGACGGAAGTTCAAACCTCATGACTGTCACTAGTTAGTTGACTAGCCCTAGGAAATTTATGTATCTTCATTTTTTATCTGTAAAAAGGAATTAAGACCTACCTATTACTAATGTCATAAAGAATAGATGAGATAATATATTAAAAAGGGCCTACAATTTATGTAATGGGACCACAACAACTATCTTTTTTTTCTTTTTCCCAGTAAATGAAGGAACCAAGATTTTAATTCATGTCTTGACTCCCAAGACAAGGTCTCCATATTTTTCAGTTATGATTGAAATCTGTGGGCAGACATCTTAAAAAGTTTTCTCAGGAAAAATAAAAGGGGTGGGGGGTAGGGCCTTCTCAGAGACATTGACTGACTACGTTATTAAAAAGCGCTTCTCTGCTTACTTCTATAACAGGTTATGCATTTAAGGTTGCTGTAGCCTATTAAATATTTGAACACTATCTGCCTGTCTTATTTTCTGATTGTGGCTGTAATTATATTCATCCTAGCTCTCTTGGGCTGCATCTGTGAGACAGAAAATGTAATTTTATTCAAGAGTAGTTTAGTCACATCTACACATGACAAACTTTGAAACAGTGATGAAAGCAGAAGGAAAGATATTAGAGCACATGTTCAATTCTGAGGCTGATAGCACAGAAAGAAACAACACATTGTTCTTCGAGAATACTGTAAAAGATGGGCTAAAGCTAATGACAGCTAGCACTTACGAAGTTTTGGTATGTGTCAGGCAGTAAGCTAAACATTTTATATACATTATTTCACTTACTTTATTTCCTCCTAACAACAAATATGTGAAATATTCCTGTTTACAGATGAGGAAATTAAGGCACAGACATGAAGTGGTTGTCTCTAAGGCTACAGCTAGCATGGCAGGGCAGACTCAAATCTAAGCAGATGGATGTCAGAGACCACATTTGGAACCATTAAGCGAGAAAGTTAGGCCTGACAATCTTTAGGCACAACCATCCAGCTAGAGTCAGAATCAGAGATTTGGTGATTCCAAAATTAATTGAGTAAAAGTCTATTGAAATGGTCATGTAATTCCTTTCTACTTGAATAGCATATTTAAAAAATTATTTCATACTTTTCCTTTCCCCTAAAAGGAAATACTTTGCAGGACCCTGACATGTTTATCATTTCCAATCCCCTGCAGGAACTCTACTTCCTTTTTCTTTTCCACATTCTACACTCTTTCTCCCCTTCCCATCACTATAAATCCCTTCAGTACTTGTTATCTTTACAAAAACTGTCTTTAAAATTATGTTTTATATAAGTTAATTATACTGTGCTTTTGTTTTGTAGTCACCATTACTTTAAGTACTGCAAAATCTCAGCGTTGGCTCTACTGAAAATGGTGATGCATGCCAGATCAGGAGGCAACTTGGAAGTGATGGGCTTAATGCTGGGAAAGGTGGATGGTGAAACCATGATCATTATGGACAGTTTTGCTTTACCTGTAGAGGGCACTGAAACCCGAGTAAATGCTCAGGCTGCTGCATATGAGTACATGGCTGCATATATAGAAAATGCCAAACAGGTAAAAATGTTGTTCCTTAAAGTTCAGTAACTCTAAGTTAAGAGTCTCGTGGTGACTCTTGAGTTTCTAAACTTAAACTATCCTCTTTACATAAAGTTTATATTTTATTTTCAACAATTTCTATGTAAAATGTGTAAAAGGTTAGCATGGATTTTTTTTTAATAAATCTCATACTCAAGAGAGTAGATCTTAAAAGTTTTCCTCACAAGAAAAAAATGTTGTACCTAATGTGCAGTGATGGATGTTAACTACATTTCTTGTGGTGATCATTTTGCAATATATACATATAGTGATCCATTATGTTGTACACCTGAACTAATACAATGTTATACGTGCATATCTCAGTAAAAAAAATTTTTTTTAATTCTCACACTCAGTATCAAATGTATGTTTAAAACCAAAAATTTGGAAACAACCTAAATGTTCCTCAGTATAAAACTGATTAGATGATGGTATAGACATACAATGAACTGCAAGCCTGCCTTTAAGAAAAATAAAAATGAATAAGTAGTTATCTATATATTTTATCTATTTGGAACAAACCCCACAATATTGTGTTGAGTTGGAAAAGCAGAGTGTAGAGCACTGTATGTGGTATGCCATTGTGTGTGTTTCTCTTAATCTACATATTTGCAAATATGTCCACAAGATAGGTATATAAGCAGCAGTTATAGTGGTTAACATCTGGGCTGAGAAACTGGGTAGTTGAGGGGAACAAGGTAGGAAGCAGACTGAGTAAGCTTACTCTACTTGTATCTTGTTAATTTTATTCCTGAAGCTTCAGGTATTATGCTTTGGGTATTACCTATTGAAAATAATCTTTTTTTAACCTGAAAGCAGCATATGCTATCCACTATTCTGCATGCTTTCATTTTACCATAATGCTATGTAAACAGACAAATGACAAGTGTCTCTAAGATTAAACAGAATCCTCAATCTTCTTTGTCCTCTTTGTTAGGTCGGCCGCCTTGAAAATGCAATTGGCTGGTATCACAGCCATCCTGGCTATGGCTGCTGGCTTTCTGGGATTGATGTTAGTACTCAGATGCTCAATCAGCAGTTCCAGGAACCATTCGTAGCAGTAGTAGTAAGTATTTTTGCAATCAGTCTTAATTAATTAAGTTCTTCATGAAGATTTATTAAAGCAAGTATACATAGAAATAAAAACTAGAACAATCTGGTGTCATAATGCTTAGGATTGAATCTGAATTCCACCTCTTAGAAGCTGGGACTTCAAACAAGTTACTTAACCTCTCTGCAGCTCTTCCCCACTCTGTAAGATGAAGGTGATCACAGCACCTATGATTCAATTCCCTGCACACAGTAGATATTCAGTAATGTGGACTGAATTAAGTCAGAAATTGCTAGAGCAGCTCTTGCTATGCTCAGTGTTTTAGATGCAATCCAGGTTACTATGAGAAAAGTAGAAACTGTTTCTCTAGTAAAAGAAAACTTGAAAAAGAGATGAGCAGATCTTCAAATAACATTCTTAAATACTATAATAACTAGATCTAATTTCTAAATTGTGATAATTCTATACTTAACCACTTTATTCAACTTTTATGTTTTTTTGGTTTATTTTTTCCTGTTATTTGGTTATTTTACTCAGTGTTCATGTGTGTGCATGCATGCATAGTGTTACATATACATATGTAGTTCTAAGTTTAACATTTAAACAAATGGAAGTATATAACTGTTTTATAACCAGCAGATATTAACTACATCTTTCTTGTAGATTGACCCAACAAGAACAATATCTGCAGGGAAAGTGAATCTTGGAGCCTTTAGGACATACCCAAAGGTAATTTTTAAAATTCGAAGTCCTTATAATTTTTTAAATGATTTTTTTAAAGATTTTATTTATGTATTTGACAGAAAGAGACACAGCGAGAGAGGGAACACAAGCAGGGGCAGAGGGAGAGGGAGAAGCAGGCTTCCCGCTGAACAGGGAGCCTGATGCTCTATTGTTTACTGTAGCCTGCATGAGGACAGGATTTCTCTTTTAAAGATTTTATTTATCTGAAAGACAGTGAGTGAGCGAGAGAGAACACAAGTTTGGGGAAGAGGCAGAGGGAGAGGGAGAAGCAGACTCCCCACTGAGCAGGAGCCTTGAGGCAGGGCTCAATCCAGGACCCTGGGATCATGACTTGAGCTGAAGGCAGACACTTAATGACTGAGCCACCCAGGTGCCCCTAAGTGACTTATTTTTAAAGTCATGTTGTGGTTAATATCTTGTTTCGTCCTAAAATAGCTTGAAAATATTTACAAAATAGCAGTCAACCAAGACAAATTGTCTTTAGCAAAAGATAACACATTTGTGTTATATGTTGCTAAGAAAGCAGTTTTCATTTGTTAATAAGTACCTGTGTCCCCGTCATGACATTCTGACAGGTACTAAACAACAAGCTAAATAGATCTTCCATCCCTGCAAACTGAAATAGATATTAGCATACGTGTACATCCCTTGGGAAAAAAAATGAATCTATAAACCAAATCTAACCATTAGCCATCAAATGGGGTTGAGAGAGAGTATAAGCAATATACCTATTATACTGGAATGTTTAAGTTCAATATGAGGCTCCCCAGAATTAACGTTTCTATAAATGGAAAGCTGCATAGAAAGTATGTTTTTTCTGCTTGTGTGTGTGGTTTTTTTAATCTTCTCTTTTCTCCATTTTTGTTGAGGGCTACAAACCCCCTGATGAAGGACCTTCTGAGTACCAGACTATCCCACTTAATAAAATAGAAGACTTTGGTGTTCATTGCAAACAGTAAGTAATTTTAAGATGTATGTGATACCACAATCATCATAAGAAACCTTTGTCCAAGCCCTTAATTTTACAGATGAGAATAAAGGTTCAGATGAAATGCATTTCATAATCACTTTTAAAATTGTAGTAAGAATATAAAATTTAGGATAATATTTGAATTTTTTATTAATAATTGTTTTAACCTGTTATTGGCCTTTCACACAACTATAAATATTGTCAGTGTATAAGATACTTGGCCCATTGTTGAAATTAACAATTGAAAAAAGTTGTATTCGGGGTGAGCCTGACAAAAGTGTGTCTGCAGGCTCTCAAAGTACCCAAGTTNAGGGTTGCCAGGTAAAATGTTGGACTTGTATTTGCTTCAGCTGGAAACCCTAGTATAATCAGAATGTGGATTTGTGGGCTGGAATGTCTGCATGCTTGTGAATGTGGCCCTTCATTCTGTAGGCCTGTTCTTGGAGTGGGGAGAGGAGCCAGCAGGCCACGGATCTGGGGCCCACGGTCTCTCTACTCATATATTCTGAT